>SMSR01015944.1:2469-82153 GCA_019453355.1 Ceratina japonica | reverse complement strand
TCGTCTCGAGTTAATACACAGTGCTACGAGCAAACGAGAAAAAGCCTCTTCTGCTCCCATGAATCCCTGAGTTTTTCAATCTGAATTTCCTAAACGTACAGTCGCGTCAGATTTGAAGCCCCGCGTCAGCAATTACTCCTACTGAAGTCTAAACAAAAATTGTTTAGATACGTCTGTCGAATCCGGAAGGAATCGCGTGACTCACGGGATTGATCGGTAATTGAATCGTGCATCAGCAACAAGTCGATGGTATCGAGCCAGCCCCGTCGTTTGGCCGTCGTCCAAAAAACTTTCCACCCGCCGGGAAAAATATATCGGTATCCGCATACGTCCGCAGAGGACGTTTGACCTGTGACCCACATTACCGGTACCACCCCCGAACGACCAAATTTCGAACGGAGACGATTAAAACGTCGGCACCGGTTCCTTACCGAGTCGTCGCCGAATTTATCAAATAAGTTAATCAAACGTCGCGTAATTAGTATCTGATTAAAATCCGATGACAGCGCTGCCGAAATCTCGGTAGAACGCGGCTAATGAAAAGGTAACGCAACGTTTCCCGAATAACCGCGAGACAATGAAATTAATTAAACTAATTTCCTGACCAGTGAAATTTATAGCGAGCCGAAGAGCCGGCTAGAAATGTTAATTAAAAGATCACAGCTAATTACAGCGTACACAAGCATCCCCGTTTCATTCCGATCTCTGCCAATTTTAACCGATAAATTAATTGCCTCCGGCGAATTTTTTACTTTTCCACGCCGAAGGTGTTACGGTGAATTCTATACGGAATTACAATAGTATTTTACAGTAATTACAAGTAACAAGTGTAGACTATACGAGCGAGACAATGATCAACGAGAGAATTGATCGATCGATCGAAAAGACGGACTTTTTTCACGGGAAAATTAGGAGATCACGTCCCGGGCGTATCATGTACTCGACTTAACGATACTCGGAATGTTGCGTGAGTTACGAGCTGAAACGACGGAGTTAATTGAGCGCAGAAAATTCTGTCGCGTAATAAGACGATGTATACGATGAGATAGAGAAAAATGCCGAGGGCCGTAGACGAGGTACGTGACGCTGAGATAACTTCAGGAAACGGAAAATTCTGTTTTACCGCTTCCATAAAATACGAGATCTCAGTTTTTTTAATTAAGGGTTTTCGCGAGTGCGATTAAGTACGCGAGCGTCTGGCATCCAGTCGGAGGATTGAAAAGCCGGCGGGCATTCGAGGAGTGAACCCGCGACAGTGGCCAGTTAATTTTTCCTAACGATAAGCAATAAAGCCGTGGTCCGGTACACCACTGTTCGCCGCAATAATGGCCGGTCGGCGGGCAAAGGGTTGCGGGGGCTCCGGATGGCCGGGCCAATTTTCACGTGATCGGGAACATCGCTCGGCGCTTTATCGGCCTTTTCAAGCTCATAACACGCGGCTCCCGGAATCAACGGACCGTTAATTGGTTTCGAGAATAATACGAAAGAAAGACGGCGCGCGCTAATTGCTCGGCTAACTATTGTTTCCCCTTCGCCACCGAAAATATCGTCACGTACACGCGTACGCCGTGGCACACATCCCCAGACCCGATAACGAAACTATACGCGAAATTCTATTTAGCAGCGATTTTTTTTTTCACTCTGCTCCCAGTTCGCGAGTCCCCTTCATTTATTTCGCGACGCTTATATCGTCGCGTCCTAATTAAAATGACGAGTCCGACTGACGGTCGTTGATCTAGATTTGAACNCAGACTCCTTTTACGCCCAGTTATTCTGTATTAGGATCCACGTCCATTCCGCTCGGCTCCGACGTTCTCCATAAATCCGCGCTCTTATCGTTGCTGATTAAAAACTAGCAATTTTCGAATTCCGTAGGCGACGCCGACCTTCTCGATTACCCCTCGGATAACGTTTTAATAATTCCGAGCTTCCTTTTCACCTCGTTTCCTTTCCGAGTTCAGCCCATCAAACGCAGACATTGCGGTCAATCCTGACCCGGTTTCGCGCTCGTTCATTTCCCCCGCTTGATATTTCGGCCACGCGAGAATCGAGCTCGCTCGACGCTCTTCGTAAACACCTACGCTCTCGTCCGAGTTCTCCTACGATTAGACCTCGTCCGTTCGAGAGTCGTCTGCAAATTAATTCTTGCAAATGGAATTTTTTGATTTCCTTTCGCGACGAGCGGCGCGCGTCGGACCGAGCGCGAGGGAAAATTGATTTTGTCTCCGGGAACGAAACGGAAGGGTTGGCCGATAAATTAAACAGGCTGGCTGCCAGGAAAATGTCAAAGAAAACCGGAGTGCGTTTTCATTCGTTTCGGGTTCGGGTATTCGGGAGCAGGAGACGAACTGGGTCAATCCTCGGCCCCAGAACCGCGAGACAACCGATGTCACGTTACGGTGCCGGAAGCCCGGCTTTCTGGAAACCGGAAACCGAGCTGGAACCTAAGATTATGCGCTTCCGAACGTGCGCCACCCGGATCGATTCTAACCCTGTTCTCGGCTTAACGACGGATATCGACCGAATTCGGTTTTAATCATTCCGCTACCGGAATATTAATTAACAACTCGCCGACGTAGTTTTCATTTGAATGTACGCAAACATTTGGTCGCCTGGGACACGATCTACTTCGCTGCTCTCAAAATATCTGAGCGGAACCGGGTCAAAATAAATCTCCGTCGTCACTGTTAAAGTAAGAACCGAGCGTAATTGAGAGGCGGCTCGCGGCTCGTAGCAAAAGTAGAAATTAATAAAGAGAAAAAGTCGTCTTATCGCGGTGACGTTCCGTCTCTATTCCCGACGCTCGTTTTTCCGGATAATCCATTGTTGAACGAAGGGGGCAACGGGGCAAGACGCGAAGAACGAGCCCGTCGCGGTTGTTAAAACTCTTTCGTAGGCCTGAATGGCTGCAGAACTTACCCCTCGGTACCGTCCAAGCGGCTNTTTTCTCTCGCCCCGACCAGAAGTGTTTCGTGCACAATGATACGACGCAGAAATCATTTGGAGATGAAAAATGTACGGCGAGAGAAAGAGGGTGGGCGCTCTTCACTTCGCTCTCTTGCCTTACGAGCCGGAGTCCCTGTGACACAGTTTCGCACAATAGAGCAGTCGCTTTTACCCCTCGTCACGCCTCTACCCCGCCCGGCCATTCTTTCTTTCCTTCTTACGGCTCCCCGACGTTCATTTTTAATCGTCCTTGCCTCCGCCAAATCGCCGATATCAAACGTCGCCGTTCGGGCATCTACGTAATTGGTTAACGACCACTGGATCGGGACTCGGGGCCCCGACTCTTCTCCGGCCTTTGCGCATCGCCTAACGATACGACGCCGCGGCGACGATAAAAGTTAATTTTGATACTCGACGGGGCGATACGATACGTGTGGACGCGGCCAGTTTTATGGAAGACCATTGTAATCTTATTCCGAGTCGGAGTAAAAATGTCGCGTTCCGAATATAAAAGGAAAGTCTTTTATCGCATTCTTTTTGATCGTTTCAGCTGGAATAAGTGCATGTTGGATATATATCGGAGGGATTCTCGCGTTTCATAACGCGCTTTTCAATGCTCGTGGAAATTCCCCGGAGCGATGAACGAGAAATCGCTCCTCGAGAAAATCCTTCTCGTTACTTAGCCCGTGATTTTTGTTATGCCGAGTCACCCTCTTCCGCTATATTTCAACCCGGAGCCGCTCAATTTCTACAATACTTTTCAACCGTAAATTCCCTTATAAATATGAATCCACGTTTATTCTCGAACGCAGAATATACGACGTATCGCGACGTACGAGAACGCTACAATTTTTTACGAATTACCACCGAAATCTGGCAGAATCGTCTACGTCATTTTTATTATGCCAAGGAGTATGAATTACCCACTCGTTCGTTTACCCTAGAACGACGTTCCCTCCTATCTTTTTTTTTTTTGATCTCTCGCCGCTCGCGTCGCTGATATAAATTGCACTTACTAAGTGCTCGCGGAAGTAATTTCTGCGCCAAGTTATTGCTGTTATCGTTTCGCGAGATGACTTACAACCGCGATAGAGGAAAAGAGAGAGAGAGAGAGAGAGAGAATTTTTCCCATCGCGAATTCAGATGGAACATCGAGATTTATCTTCTCGATTATCAAAAACCAATAGATTCGTCTTAACCTACCTTAAGAAGTTCTAACAGGGAGTTCAGCTGGAATCCGCATAATTCAACCCCTAGTCCCTACTCTCTCTCTCGTTGAACCCTGAACTTTTTAACTAGTTTTTTCTTGGACGCTTTCCATCCCCCGAGTCCACAGAAATCATGAAATTTTATTCTTCCTTCCGGTCGCAAACTTTTTAACTACCTACTTCTCAAAATCGTACCAAACATTCAATTACCGCCCCGTTCAACTCGTAAACTTTCTACGGGTTCGCAAAAATTCTCTCTACAGTTCCCAGCCCCCGTCCGGAGCATTTACACGTCTCGCGCGAAAGGGCCTAAACGGTGCCAGCTAACTCGATTACTAACGAGAACGTTTCTGCTACGTGTTTACTAGATCCTGGTTGAAAAGGATACGTCGAAGTCGAGAAAGCCGATAGTTCCCGTCGTTAATTCCGTTTCGTTAGAGGTTCGAGTATACTTCACGCGCACCTAAAGTAGAATCGAAGAGAGGAACGTAGAGGATGGGAGACAGAGAGAGACAGAGAGAGAGAGAGGAATTAATTCTGTTTTGCCGAGAAGCGCTGCAGTGCAGGCAATTGCATCTTCGAGTGTCTCTTCTTTCCTCGCCTCTAATTAACATAAATAACCACTATTTCAGCGCGTTCATTATGTCCGGCCACTCAGCCTTCTTCGCCAAATATTGACGCCATCTCCAAAAAATGCAATTTAGAAAAATGAGTTGACATTTTTTAAAGTACAAAAATGCGGCTATTCGATGGTCTATTGAAATTAAATAGAATCGGAGAAGAACGAGTTGCGAGATCGACTGATTTTCTGTATTTAATTGATAACCCACGAGGGGAATATTCGAGGAAGCACTCGGAGCTCGAGTTCGCACCCTTTCCTCGCTAATTCGCGCAATGCCGGTTCTTTGAAACGGGAACAATGGAAACGTATCAAGAAACATGATGTTTAAGGCCTCTTTTTCTCAGCGGGCCACTCGAGAACGCGAGATAGTGGCGAAAAGAAACGCGGTGTGAAAAGACACTCGAAACGAAAGACGTTCGAATTAATAACCGCTTACGCGAAGATGGAAAAGTATTTCGAAACGGATGAAAGGAGAGAAGCGTTTCGAGGGAGAGAATATTCTCTTAACTCCGAAGAAAAAGTTCCCGTTTAAAATTATCTCGAGGAGAGCGAGCCCTCGCGAAAAGGGGTCCGAGGAATCTGTTCATCGGAATTTTTTCCCCTCCCGGTTCGGGGATCCAGAGGAAGAAAGTGAATACGGCAAACTAGCCGGGGAATCGGACGGCTAGATAGATTACGGCCAGAATATCTCGGAGGCAGGATTTTCTTAAAAGCCCTCGGCTGGAAATAATTTTTCTGCTGTATTCCGAACTTTCGGGGCATTTCAAATGCATCGACCGAATTTTCCACGGTCCAGTGGGTCGGCGCGTGTCCGCGGAAATCCGTGTCATTCCATTTTATTGCGCTACCGGGAAATTATAACGAGTTTATCCCGAAAACGATAAACCCGCGTTTATAGACAAATCGAATGTTTTAGTTCGCATAAAAATCGGCCATCCAGCGTAGGAGTAATACCGTATTAGAAATTAGTTGAACAAACGACGAACCCATTGTTCCAAGAGTTTCGACGTGGCTCAAGGAATTACCGTGCAGGTATCTAATTGTTAAGGAACACGTTATTCTCCGTAGCATGACGCGACGTCAGGAGTAAGCTGATTCTCCGAGCGTTTAATCATTGCTGAACAAGCTGCAGACTCCTTTTACGCCCAGTTATTCTGTATTAGGATCCACGTCCATTCCGCTCGGCTCCGACGTTCTCCATAAATCCGCGCTCTTATCGTTGCTGATTAAAAACTAGCAATTTTCGAATTCCGTAGGCGACGCCGACCTTCTCGATTACCCCTCGGATAACGTTTTAATAATTCCGAGCTTCCTTTTCACCTCGTTTCCTTTCCGAGTTCAGCCCATCAAACGCAGACATTGCGGTCAATCCTGACCCGGTTTCGCGCTCGTTCATTTCCCCCGCTTGATATTTCGGCCACGCGAGAATCGAGCTCGCTCGACGCTCTTCGTAAACACCTACGCTCTCGTCCGAGTTCTCCTACGATTAGACCTCGTCCGTTCGAGAGTCGTCTGCAAATTAATTCTTGCAAATGGAATTTTTTGATTTCCTTTCGCGACGAGCGGCGCGCGTCGGACCGAGCGCGAGGGAAAATTGATTTTGTCTCCGGGAACGAAACGGAAGGGATGTCCGATAAATTAAACAGGCTGGCTGCCAGGAAAATGTCAAAGAAAACCGGAGTGCGTTTTCATTCGTTTCGGGTTCGGGTATTCGCGAGCAGGAGACGAACTGGGTCAATCCTCGGCCCAGAACCGCGAGACAACCGATGTCACGTTACGGTGCCGGAAGCCCGGCTTTCTGGAAACCGGAAACCGAGCTGGAACCTAAGATTATGCGCTTCCGAACGTGCGCCACCCGGATCGATTCTAACCCTGTTCTCGGCTTAACGACGGATATCGACCGAATTCGGTTTTAATCATTCCGCTACCGGAATATTAATTAACAACTCGCCGACGTAGTTTTCATTTGAATGTACGCAAACATTTGGTCGCCTGGGACACGATCTACTTCGCTGCTCTCAAAATATCTGAGCGGAACCGGGTCAAAATAAATCTCCGTCGTCACTGTTAAAGTAAGAACCGAGCGTAATTGAGAGGCGGCTCGCGGCTCGTAGCAAAAGTAGAAATTAATAAAGAGAAAAAGTCGTCTTATCGCGGTGACGTTCCGTCTCTATTCCCGACGCTCGTTTTTCCGGATAATCCATTGTTGAACGAAGGGGGCAACGGGGCAAGACGCGAAGAACGAGCCCGTCGCGGTTGTTAAAACTCTTTCGTAGGCCTGAATGGCTGCAGAACTTACCCCTCGGTACCGTCCAAGCGGCTCTTAATGCTTTAATGGACCACTGACAGCGTTCTTAATTACCGGTTCGACGAAAAAGTCAATAATAGTACTAACTGCTCTCCCGTGAGACATCGGCTCCCCCGTCCTCGCTCTCATCGTTTTACCCGTAAAGAGACACAAAACGTGTTATTGTATTTTCCATCGGAATTAAGAAAAGACTCTGGTTTCGTACGTTTATCCTTCCCGACTTATCGCGTTCGCAGAAAATTTCAATTGAATCGGCGTGCCCGTTTTTATTTTGCCACTCGCTTGTGCAACGAGCGAAAGTGCAACGAGGAAACGAGTTCGCTGAAAAAGCCTGCATTACAGTTCGAATCGAAAGGTAGTGCAGTCGCAGTGCAAAGATAGAGGCTTATTTACGAGTGTTTACTCGTTTGATCAGCGAGCGACACTCTTGCCAAGCACTTCAGCGCCCGAACTCGCGATGAGAACGTTTGTGAAAACGTTCGAGAGAGAGATATATATATATAAGTACCTGTATAAAATTTGTTCCCGGAGCTCGAAAGGTTTAAACTGAGACGATGGTAAGACGGGATATCGACGACTAAACGAAGACTTAGGAGTTCGCTTGCATAAGCCCGAGATTCCTTCGGTTTTCGTGAAATAAGATTCGATGGCCTTAGCGAGGTTCACGGCGAGTGAATCGACTCGAAAAGGTTTTCAGAGGGAATAACGCATCGAATATCCCAGAGACGTAGCAGCATCGCGAGGTCTCGAATAACGATGCCGCGGCACATAACCGGAAATCGAGGAGGGAATGCGTCGAGGTAACAAAGAACACGGTGACGCGACGCAAGCGAAACGAGTTAATCCTTCCATCTCTCGCGATCGAAGGACAATTGCGAGCTGGAATCTAGATGAGTCAACGAACAAACTCTCGGATGCTTATTGAAACGTTATAATAAATCCTAGGAGGAATCGTGAAACTTTCAACCGGAACGTAATTGAACATTTTATTATGAAATTACAGTCCGCCGCTGTGTGTCCGTTGTCGAGATGCTACACCCGCTAAGTGGGTTATAGTGCACCAGCCTTTATTGGCTGAATTAGAAATTATTAGAGGCTAAACTCGGCATAAAACAAATTCAGAGCAATAGCAAAGGGTGTGCTCTCGCATAAATTCGATCTCTCGACGACGTCGTATTCCACTAACTTATTCTTTACTAAAAATAGTACAACTTATGCAGTAACACGGAGACCGCAGTTTTATTCTTATTTACAGAGGACTTCGAGAGCGAAATGCACAGAATTGAGAGAGGACGGAATAATGAAGAGACTCTGAGAATATTGGGGATTAGGATTCTTGAGGGCAAGAATATCAAGATTAAAAGTTGATGATGAGAGGAGAAGGTTAAAAAATAATGCAGCTAGGACAGAGTTCGCAGATACGACTCGAGAGCGAGGTCACGCGATGGTGAAATTTTTCTATCAAACAAATAACATTGGCACCCAACGATTCGCCGATTTAGCCGAAAACGAATAACGACCGCGATTTGATATTTCATGTAACATTACGCATTACGTATTATTAGTTTGATTTTCCGCGTAAGCGGCGTGATTCGGAGTCCGTAATTAAGATTACTCTGGTCCGCTTAGCGGCGAACAATTACGGCGCGATGTTAATTAGACGTTAATTGTGACCGTCCGATAGGACGGGGCGACCGAAGTAGAAATAATGCGAGACATCGCGTTGAAAAATCTGGTGTATCCTCAATCAAGAACAATGAAGCTCCTTGCTAATTAGCCTCGCTTCCTACGTGCCTCCGCCGTCTGCATCGCCTGGACGTCGGCGTTTTAGGAAAATAATTTAGCTTCGAGTCCCCCAAAATACGTGACCGTTTTACGGTTCGGTAAATCATCTTCCGTGGAAGGTGTACCCGCGTAGCCGGAACTTTATGGCCGTGGAATTGAATCAATCGAGTCGGAGTTTATCTAAACATAAACATTGCCGATACTGTTTATCAGCGTTCAGCTATCTCGATATCGAATGTCATAACTTTCCATGCAATTGTCTTATCAGATAACGGCACGAACTCGAGATCGTCACGATAATTTCATTTCAGTTCCACGAATCTGTGATAAAACACACACGGATTATATAATACGCGTTCTACAATCGAGATCTATTAAACCATTAAATTGACCGGACGTCGAACGATCCCGATTCCCGTTTCGAGTCGCAAATAAATCGTCGGGACGACCGGTGTTCTTATTAATATGTATTACTGTTGCGTTTAATCGAGCGGCGTCGGACAATAGAAAACATAGCGGAGAACTGTGGCACACAGGCCATGGGCGTTCGAACGCACTTTCGAATGATCGTCGTTCACGAGGATGACGCGTAATACGTGTGCCCCAGATTGCCGCGGAGGCGACTCACTTCCTGCGGCAATCAGGTCCGATCAATTAATGCTCGAGTGCCTTCTTGCTCGACGGTATAATGAACCTCGCTCGACGATTATAAACGAAAAAAAAGCTTTGCGAGATGGAAATATCGATGTTAAAAAACGAACGGCTCGCGGCTTTGTACGAGCGATGCGATCAACATTTGGGACATACGGTGGAAACAGGAGCGAGTGTTGGAAGAAAACAGACGAATTAATCGTAGTCTATACGCGTCTGCTTTGAACCGATAGGTCGCCGCGATACAAAATCGATAGGGTCCACTACTAACCGCATTACGCTTTGCATTATCAAAATTACCGTAGCTATAGCTCGCTTAATATTGTCACGGCATAGCATCCAGCCGTCGGTAGATAATACACAGGGCGCCTATCGCATTCCCGATTAAACCGATACACCCGGCTAACTCCCCGATTTTCTAAACCACCTGTCCTTCGAAAATCGTCTTATCTCTCCTTTTTTTTAAAACGAAGAAGCCCTGCAGCAGACCGCGTCGACCGACCGACGGACGAAGAGTAACGATAAAAAAAATACGCGAACGGGGTTATCGCGGTCACGTCGAAAACTGAACGGAAAAACATGAAGAGAGGAGAATTGAACGAAGGTTGAACGATATCGTGACGGTTCGTGGAAACACGAGCAGCGATACGTTACAGTTGCGAAGAAAATTGCGGGGCTCACACGCTGTTTCGTGTCATTGCGTGACGCGAAATGACTCACGAGTTCGTGAACCTTATGGCCAGTTAATGGGCTCCCTTTAGAGGCCCCGCGATGACCCTCCCTTCTAAAATTCAACGATTTCTCTCGCCCCGATTTTCCTTTCGATTCGAAACGTACGAATCGAGCCGGCTGCAGCCAGTAATTTATGAGAACCAGAAAGTCATACAAGTGCATCATTTTTTTTCCCGATCAACACATCCTTCGGGCACGCTACGGCGCGATGATTCATTACTTTCAACGTGTTCTCGTAACAGGAAATATGTAAGCAGATAAGAGACCTTAGCTCGGGTAGAGGCTCGCGTAAAGAGCGTCGGAGCACGTCTCCCGTAATTAAATGTTAAACAGTCCTCGAGGGAAAAAATCCTGTATTTGTTCCAGCTAACAAGCTCGGATCGGCTCGGCGCGACTAGACATTAAAAGCGTATGCGAAAAATTCGTGCGTTCGGCCAGAAAGCGTGGCCGGTTCATTACCATGGAAAGTGAGCTCGGCGTATGTTATGTAAATAAGCGCATCTTATCGAGATTAACGGTGATCTTTTAACTGGATCCCGTCGATGTTATCGCTCGTTCGGCGCTCACGGTAAATTTGATCGTCGCGGCGAAGGTGTATCGCGCGGAACGGGCCATTCGATATGGAAATCGTTTGCAAACGAGTCTCAAACGGAATGAATAATTCCGCTGGCCGGGGATCCCTTTTTTTAACTCGATTCTAACTCGCGTAAATTGCTTCTTGCCAACTTCTCGAGATGAACGGCGAAAGAAACGGCATTAATTCTATTCGCGGTTCCCTCCGTCTTTTATCGAGTTGCGTGACGCTCAGTAGATTATGCGAGTTCCTTCGGACAATTTAATACTAATCATTGCCGCGATAGATACCGTGTGTAACGGACTATCAACCACTTGCTCGTCCGCTGTTTTTTCTACGTCAAAAAAAGAATGGTCGTTTTTATTAAGATTGTTATTATCTCCGGCGATATTGGTACCGATACTGCAATTCCCATTGTCTAGCTCCCGGTGAAAAGGTCTGGCAATTAAAACGAACGGATCGACGATCGACGGAGTGCGCGGTATCAGATTTCGCAGTCGTCGGGACGAATCGATAGTCGGCGTATCATCGCGAACCCGGGGAATCGTATAGATTTTAACCTGCAGTCTGCGGTATCGGGTTCAAAGTCGTATCGTTTTTCGAAGTTGACTCACTCCGACCGCTTAAAACGCGGTCGCCGGCTACGTTGCAACTTTACACAAAACATTCGCGTTACACAATTTTTAAGTATTCGGTTGCGAAGGAGGAACTAAATATTTACGCCGGTGAAAAATATGAGGACGCTTCCTCGGACGTAGTAAGATAGTCTATACGCTTTTGGGCATTCGTAGGATCGTTTCAGACGATTACAGCGAGACGAAGCCGTAGGTTTTTTAGAATTCTGGCTAACGGCATAATCGCTGTATACCGTATAGTAATCGAGTAGGTATAGCCAGGCTAGTTCGGAACTATCGATTACAGAGCGTAACGCGTGCATCTATATCAACCCTTTTAGTGGCAAGTGACGATGCATCGCCCTTTGAAATATACTACACGGCCAAAAGTGCCACCGGGCAATATATTGTCGCTTCCGCAACCGTTTAAACGACCGTTGCCAATTTACCATCGTTCCTTGTCAGCCCCTACTTTCCTCTCTCCCGTCGACCACGTTCCTGCTGCCCCGGACTCCTAATATCTCGTAAAAGAGTTTTGCATATCGTTTGGATACGTTGTCCCAGATCTCGAATCTTTGATCTCGGATCTCGTTTGAAAGGGAAATTCAACATCTCTTTCTGTAATTTATATCGCGACCAGATCGAGGCTCCGCTGAATCAAACGATAAGCATCAGTAAGTATTCGTTCGTCGGCGAACTTTTTCCTATAAATAAAGAGCCGATAAGTTATAAATGGACGGGCAGGCTATCAAGGGTAGAAAAATTGGAGGAAACTTTAGAAAGAAAAAGCGAGGACAGGCGTAGGAAATATGTAGGTATACGTATAAAGCGGTCGAGATCGAATTGGGACGAGTGACGCGATAGAATGTGGAAAAGTGTTGAAGAACTGCGCGGATATGACGGGCGTGTTACGTCATTTCTCGCGTAGCAAGCGTTACAAATGATTGCATTAATTCATGAGTCAGTCCCGTCGCGTCAAGTGAACGTAATAGTAATTTAGCGCGATACCCGTTGTCTTCTAGACGGTCGCAAAATTTCCTCCACTCGACGATGGAACTATCCACGTACACGCGGTACTTATCTCTCTGTTCGAGGATCCATTCTGTCTGTACGATTTTACCTACGTGAAATTATATTTTCCTATCCAATTAATCGCACTGCGCGTCGTCTGCAATTCACCGTCCGACTCGAATGCGTTTAACAAACTTTTGACGGAAAATCCGATGGCATAAAAAAAAGAATTAGTCACGGAACTGTGAGAGATTCTATGTATAACGTATCCTGGACTTATTTATAGAGGCTAAGGTCGATATTTATCTGAATCGGCGTGTGTTCATGATACGTAATGAAATCATCTCCGGCAGACTCTATTCAATGATTTTTCGTTACCGAGTCGAGACTGACTCGTTATGAAACGGTTATGCTAATACGTGTCTGCACGCAACTAAACATTTTTATTGTCCTTGCGAGTCGCACGCCGACCTGCTGACTTGCTCGATACGCAGAAATAAATGACGGATCACAACCCGAATCATCTTATAATAATACACACTACGTAGTACATTTGGAAATCTGTTTCTTAACTACCGCAGTTTTCTAATGATTGCCTAGGCGTCGACGTTCAACTAGCATCGAATTTTCTACCTGTTTACCGTTGCACCGATCTGTGTTTTCAATACGTGACGTTCCTTCACAAATTTATCTCGACAGAGCTTCGCGTTCTATCGCATTTTTTTCGTCTTTTTCCTGCTCGTTATCTCGTATCTCAAATATAATATTGCGTCACGCTTGAAAATATGCGTGAAATATTTTTAACGCCCGGAAAGTTAAATTGGATTTCGCTTTTTACTCAGGAACAAAGAGAGAAGAGTAAAGAGACCATCGATATCGTCCATGAAAACCACGTCCCCCTATTCGCGTTATTATTTAAACAGGAAGTAACTAAATTTTTACACACGTGCTTGTAGTTCGTCCAGGTATCGTTATGTTCGCTTTTAATACTGTATTTTTGAACCGACGATTCCGTGTAACACGCACGATCTCGTTTTTGTCCCGTTGAACACGCGTGAACAAATGAATCGACGTATCGAATTTCCAAAAGGCGACTAAAAATAACGCGCGTTAAATTAGCCACGCGGTAGCTTTCAAACTCGTTATCTGGTTTGCTTCTGATAACTCGGCACCTTCACCAGTCCCGTTTCCACTGTTACTTTCCACGAGCTTCATTGTTTCACTTTTTCAGCAATCAATATACGGTGCAAACGTTGATCGCGCATTTTTCTCGGTTCGTTAAATTTTCCATAAACGAGTAAACACCTGTGGTCTATCCATAGTCCCACTCCTGTCTCTCTCTCGTTCGCTCGCTCGTTTTCTCTCCCCGGTTAATCTCTAATTCTAAACATGAGAAATAAACATATTCAAGGGAGACGGCAGCGTTGTTGCACGTTGCTGGGCTTCTTTCTTCTCAAGTCACTTCCTGCGCCGTCAGTGACTCACGTGAATCACCGAACAGTCAAGAAGAACGAACGGGCGAAAGTATTATATTCAAAGGAGAAAGACGGACAGAGGAGGGATGGACAGAGAGCCTTCGCCCGACCTTGCCGCTGTCTCAAAGCTTTTGCTTTTCGCGCGTACTAGAAGCAAACGTTTATCGCGAATTCGACGATTCGAAGCTCGTCGCGAGCGAGGACGATTCGATAGCACGGATAGAGCGTACCTAACCTGCAAGAAAAACTTGGTCCGTCTCCAGGCGCTGGGGAACGACACCGTTTGACACGAGAAGCCGGCGTGTACTAACAGATTTGTCGGGATCGACGACGCGAGAAAATGGATGAACGTTTCGATAAGATATCTTTCTAATCTGGTAAAAATGTAAAGGAAATCGGGCACCGCCTGAGAAAACGCGCGGGCGGCCACCGTGCATGATTTCCGGCGGCGTTTGCCTGGCGTGCCACGCCACGACGACCTCACCGGGGAGGGGGTTGCGAACGCTATTCTTTTTTTAGAAACTATACGATATCTTTATGGCGAAACACACTGATTTTCCCCTTACCTTAGCGCCTTCAAAATATTCGTTGAATCTGCTCGGCGTACGTCGACGTTATGTATACACCCGTGTATCCCTCGAATCTAATGGCCCTCCGTCGCACTCTATCCTCGTCTCTTTCTCTCTGGCTCTCGTTCTATCCTCTTCGCACGCTCCTTCCTTCACCGTTCCTCCGTCTCTCCTCGTTCTTTCACCGCTCTCTTTCTTTCTCTCACGCGTTCTCCGTCCTCGTTCGCAGTCTCGCTATATCCTACCGCACAAAGATTCTCCGACGGCTACTCGCTGCTTCTTCCTACTTCTGTGCTGCTGATCGTCGTCGGTTCTAGGTAGTGAACACATCGAAACGAACCGAGGAGAGGATGGAACACGGTGGTACTGCTAGTGCCGGTTGATGCGGAGTCACCGAGACGCAGTTACGAAGAACGAAACAAAACGTATCACTTGCCAAAGGAATTTCGCACTTTGCTCTTCGGGAATCTCGCGCGGCGCGGTTACACCAAAGCTTGTACGGGCCACGGTACTCTCGATCCGGTCTACTCGCCTCGACGAACCCGATTACTCACTGTGTGGCTCGAGGCGGCTTAGGTTCGCGCACCGCGAGAGAACGACCTCGCCACAGGGAACGTTTCGTTTCTTCTCGCGAACGAATCTATCCTTTCCTCTCGGTTTTCGAAGCACTTTCGCGAAAACCAGCACGACACCAGCCCACGATTCTACCGTTATCTAGGGCGATGCCTCTCTGCTGCTCGCCGCTTTGCCCTCTGCCTGTGACTATGCGACAACGTTCAGAGTAGTCATCGCGAGTCAAGCGACACGCGTCTGCGTGATGCACGTCCGCCTCACCGATTGCAACGCCAGCCGCCATTTCGCGCCGAAACGAATTTCGAATTTTCGGACGAAATTGCTTCAGGTTTTTTAGGCCATCTTCTTCTTATCTAATTGTTAGAACGCGTCTGTAATTCTGTTTGCATTTTTTGTTACAGATTCTTTTGTTTCACGTGAATTCCTACCTACTTCAGTTCAAACGTGTTACATCTTTCTTTGTCGTCCGATTGTGCTTTAAATGTTGGTGAAATAATGAAATAATTCAGATTTCAGTGCTTCCCTTTGTTCAATTGTTTGTCTGACACCTCGCCTTGGCACGGAGAGATGGAATATCGCGAATTTTATCTCATTTTGCAGCTTATCATCATTACTCCGTTTTGCGCATTTTGGTAAGTAGAATGAGGTTCATTTTATACTGTCTGACTGCTTGTTCGCGATCCAATACAAATTCCCATGATTAACACTCGCCTTTTCGTTCATTCTACATTTTACCATACACACATACGTGCATTAAATATTTTATAATATATTATACATATACATACTATACGCGAGCATATTTGAATTTTCTACGTGTGTGCGTATTTAAATATATCTGCCTTGCTGTAAAAGATTGAGATGCATGAAAAAACTGACGATCGAAATACAATTTATGACGAACATTATTACCAAACATTATTCCTACTCAAACACAACATATCTGAATTTCTTGCGCAATGACTAGCGAAGCAATCGCTACTTTCTATGTCGTTGCAATCTGCTATACGATGCAGCAACTTTGTAGTTTAAACATAAAAAAACATACATAGGTATGTTTCTTTGTTCTTTCGCCAAACGATAAATACATATTTGCTTCTGTTTAAATCGCAACTTAAAGAGTTAATGAGGGAATGGTGTCGAAACACTTTGTTAGCTAATTGAGGTTATACTCGATGTATTATGCTACAGACAATTTTCCTGATTATAATTTATTCACGACACTCGCGTGGGTCATATTCCCAGTTAATTGCGCGTTATTAATAAACATCGGTTATCGCATTGTTCCGTATTAGTTCATCGAATTACTCGTAAGCGAAACTTGAAAATCGTCTGAAATGAACGTGAGAAAGAAACACGAAAAATTGAAAACTGCAAGTCAAGCAGAAATTTTACGATCGCATCAGAGGGACGATGACTTTGTTAAACATTTACGCGAAAGAGTTATTGATGTTTTACAAATTCTTGGGAAACGAAAGGGTTTGCTACCCTTTGTTCATTCCGATATTCCGTTTAAATTGATTTATTTCTTCTTTACGTCGGGAATGGGAAATCAAACGTTAGGAGAAGAGTACACAGGACTAGTGCAAGCTAATTTAAAAGCTCATAAAGTTCCATCCCTCTTCGCAAGGGTGTTGGCAGTGATTTTAGAATGTTTCGGAGAAAGGGCATTGTTAAAATTATTAAAAAGACTAGAGGTATCTGTCAACGATCCTCGCAGTCAATTGACTCCCGCTGCTGTGACGTTCTTCAACTCTTTTATATCAAAAATGTACACGCTGATACCCATTCTTATATTAGCGCATAAAGGATTATTTTATATGTTTGGTCAGTACTATAGTCTGGGCAGAAGGATAGCGCGAATAGATTATGCAAAGGTAATTTCTACGCGGTGTTGTTAATTGATATATTTTTCATCAACGTCTCTTAAATGCAAAGGTGTACGGTCATCGACCTACCGACACTATCAGTTGGGGACTGAGGCTGTTAGGGCTTGCCACGCTTGCACAGTGTTTGTTGAAATTCTGGCAAAGTAGAAACGATGATGATCAATCCCAGAGATGTTTACCAATCGACGAGAAACACGGTAAACTGATGTGTCAGTTGTGTCTCGAGAAGATGCCGACGACTGCCACATCCTGTGGTCATTTATTTTGCTGGTTTTGCCTTACCGATTGGCTGAATGCTAAACCGCAATGTCCTCTGTGCAGAGAGCACGTTCTACCCTCTAGAATTGTACATGTGATGAATCTGTAATTTTTTGCTGGATATGTAAAAAGACAAAGTTAAAAAACATGCACGACTTCTTTTCCTTTCTCAAGCTACTTATAAATGAAACGCTGACCTTAAAGACTGTCTATCCATCTGTGCTAATAATTTTATACAGATGGTAGTTCTAAATACGCACACACGTATGATAGACGAATATAAAGTAAAATTAGTAAACGATGACACACGTATCTACACCTATATACACATACAAGTACTTCATATACATATATATATATATATGCACAAAAATATCAAGTTTTTATTCATGTTACGCGTATACACGCTATCATCTTGTATAACAATGCATTACTTGCATAAACGATGATGTACAATTGTTTTATTCTCACATATTGTATAGCGTTTTTATAAAATTCTCAATTGAGTCGAGGAGACGATAACAATAAACTGATAATCGTGGAGCCAAGGGAAGAGGGCAGAGTAAAAGTAAATGACGCGTTATAGTCACAAGGATGTGCGTTGAACGGAAATAATTCCTACTTTCTCCGCGATATTGCCGATGATCTGGCCAATGCCTCTCGTATCGGAATTGTTTTTCATTCGAAATCCAACAGTTTGACTATAAGCGTTATAAAATTTTTCTCTCAAAGAGTCTAACTTATCTCCGCGCAATCTGAAACAGAAAGATCATTAGTTGCCGTTTTTGGTTCACTATGATCGATAAATCAATGGTACGTACTGTGCCAACGAGGCACTTGCTTCGTCTTCGACGATCGTTGTGCTCGATTCTAGAGACGTGTGTCCCGTGGATGTTTCGGAAAGTGGTTTATACCCTAAACTAGATAGCCCATCGGTGAGCGGGGCATTGACAGTCGTGGAACCGCGTAAGCTCCCGGTACCGGATATCATCTGCCAAGAACCGCCAGATGATGAAGACTCATTTCGTTGTCGTAGGCGCCCAGCTACGGGAACCGCGACAGGTGAAGTCCGATTCGGTGGCAACGGTGATCGCGATCCATGAGCGTCTCTGACACCTTCTTTGTTCGGCGAAGGATAAAATGTCCATGGTACCACGTTCCTACAGAACGAGAAAATGATTGCCGAGAAAGTAAGAAAAGCGACTAACATTCGCAAGCAGTAAAAGAAACCTACCCGTTACTGTGACTGTCGTCTTGAGTAGTTTCTGTGGAAGCACAGTGAATCACCGCTGGTGGATTGTTATCTTGACTATCTCTGCTATTTTGACTAACAGAACTAGACCAACTCAAATTCAGACTTAAACTGGAACTGACCGTGGAACTCAGCGTCACTAACGATTCGCTGTCAAAAATCGCGTTATCCAATTGCGAATCGCTATCATTACGCAGAACCGGCTGCTTCAGTCGACTGTGACGTGGATGAATACTAAACTCGTCGTCGTGAATATGTTTTAGAAAATCAAAGCAAAACAAAAATATTTCTTCCTCTTTGCTCAGTCTGTCTTGTAAATCGTGGCCAAATAACATCCAGTCATATGCGATGGTGTAATAGAGAATTTGATACGCGTTTAACGATGTGTGAATTGCACCGTCAGCCCACAAGCTGAGTCTCAATAACGAGATGAACAGGGGTGTGCGATCCCATCCTATAAAAACGATACTAAACGTTAGTTCGGTCAATCGTTTGACTGGGAATCTTGATGTTAACACGTACCTGAGATGCAGTGAATCAATATCCCGTTATTACTATCACTCAAATATCTTAGTATAAGTTTTAAATAATTTTGAGTCAATTTAATCAAATCCCAGACTTGATATTGCTCCCAATTGATTCGTAACTGAGTCGAGATTGAATCCTCCGGCACGCCAATTCGCGCGTCCACGTGAGCCTGAGACCAGTCGAACACCAAATCTTTGGCCAAGTAGTCGTTTGCTCGAAACGCCTTAAAGAATTCACATCCTGGATACGGCAGTGAAATTATGGTGAAGTCGGAGTACCTCTTCGCCTTGTCTACTTTCTCCGAGGACGTCACGCTGAGTACCGAACAAAAGAGCTCTGTTTAAGGTCCTCTAAAAGTTGATCGATGAAATGAAAAAAAAAAAGAGAAATAATAAAACTGGTCGTGCTACTCGCTATTACGGAATTTCACTGAATCTGTGAAGAACTAAAGATTATTTCAAAAAAAGAGAACATTTCGGAGCGGCCAGCATAGTCATTTAATTGAACTGCGTGTTAATCGATCATTGTCCAGAAATTTTCCTATACTTACTTCATTCCAAACTTGACCTTCTTGTTCTCGACCATAAGATCTATTATGGTTCCTACATTAAGCGTTTTCAGAAGCCTAATATCTTGACTCCTGACTTTATCAAACAATTGCCACTCAGATTGTTCCCCGCCAGCCTCTTCTACTTGTTGCTCAATAGAAACTTCGCTACCGGCGAACAAATAATCTAGGCCAGATCTACCGTAAATTTCTGGCCCACCGGACAGTGTGGCCGATCTGCAGACGTGTCTACCTTTGTACAATATAACCGGCAGTGGAAATCTTGAACGACACCTGGCGAATCTAGCTTTTGTCATCAAATCCTTCAAATTCTTAGGTTCACACATGCTTTCGTATATGGTCTCTGTTGTGCGTGGCAGTGGCGGCGGTGGCGTATCACACAGATTTGAGTTTCTATATTTCTCGTTTTCTAAAATGATCAGATGGCTAGGGTAGTGTGCACAAAGATCACCTCCGTTGTTATTTATCACGGAGTGAGTATAATCTAGATCAGTGAGCAGCAGACATTTTTGCATGATCGCTTGAAACTAGAAAAAGAAATATTGTTTGTTTAATTACACAGACGAAAAAAGATAGTTTATAAAAATGTATACGTAAAAAGAATTACCGTGTTGTCTGCATCCTTGGCTTTGTAGCTGTTTTTCGCAAAGTGCATGAGAAGTTGCTGCAAATCTTGTAAGTTTACTTCTGTCATGATTCTAGCAGGCTTTCTGAGAAAGGGTGTTACCCAAAATCTCAACTCAAAGGCCAATCTTTCTTTCTATGTCGGGCTTAGATTTCTATAATTTTCATGAGTCATCAACTGTAGCCAATGTCTCGCATATGATAGAAATGGCACGAACACTGTATTTACAATATACCACATCACAATTGAACCGTCGTCTTTCTGTTTTTGTCAGTTATTCTCAAATTCAGAGGACATTACTTGAAACGTAAACAAAGCAAAATTACGAGGTCTTACAAGAACTTAATATCAGTTATAGTTAGAGACAGAGTACACGTGAAAACGTTTAACTCTGGAATACATGATTTTATTAGTAGAACTTTTATAAAGTAAACTTATCGATAAGAATAAAATAAAAAGCAGTAATAATTAAGATTACAGAATGAAGCATGAATATTCACCAGAAAAATATTTTAATATGTGTACAATCTTCCGTTTAAATAAATATAGGGGTGACCATAGTAAAGTATTATTAAACAAACGTTATTATACAATTTTACATTATACTAACAGCACCTCTTCTCAATTAAATGTATATTGCTTTGATTGCTTATTTGATAGAACTACTGCTTTTACTCGTGTTCAATGCGTTATAATAAATAAACTTGTCTTAAATTTAGTAATTGTCGTGTAACAAGGTTTAATTCTGTAGGTACAAATTANACTGTAGCCAATGTCTCGCATATGATAGAAATGGCACGAACACTGTATTTACAATATACCACATCACAATTGAACCGTCGTCTTTCTGTTTTTGTCAGTTATTCTCAAATTCAGAGGACATTACTTGAAACGTAAACAAAGCAAAATTACGAGGTCTTACAAGAACTTAATATCAGTTATAGTTAGAGACAGAGTACACGTGAAAACGTTTAACTCTGGAATACATGATTTTATTAGTAGAACTTTTATAAAGTAAACTTATCGATAAGAATAAAATAAAAAGCAGTAATAATTAAGATTACAGAATGAAGCATGAATATTCACCAGAAAAATATTTTAATATGTGTACAATCTTCCGTTTAAATAAATATAGGGGTGACCATAGTAAAGTATTATTAAACAAACGTTATTATACAATTTTACATTATACTAACAGCACCTCTTCTCAATTAAATGTATATTGCTTTGATTGCTTATTTGATAGAACTTCTGCTTTTACTCGTGTTCAATGCGTTATAATAAATAAACTTGTCTTAAGTTTAGTAATTGTCGTGTAACAAGGTTTAATTCTGTAGGTACAAATTGGAGCAAAGATGAAACAGTTAGTAACGTCTCAATGGTTCCAAGTCCAAATATTGTTTGTGTATATCTATTTCTGACAGTTCAAGGATTTGCACGTATCGTTCCACGTATTATCGTGTTGTTTCCTTATTAAATCCAACGGTGAAATCGAATTGAAATCGTTGTCCGGGGACCAAAAAAATTGTTCTCGTGTCTCGGGCACGTGGCAGAGGCAGAGACCGTTGATCTCTTCAGTTCGTATAAACGGTTTCGCAGGAATTTGAATAAGAATTTTTCTTCGATGACGATGATTATGAGAGAACCTTCGTGGTACCGCTTAACCTGTATCTTCAAAACGTGCACGCCGCTTTCATTTTAACGAACACATTAATAAACGCCCGGAGAAATTTGTAAAACGATCATCGGACGATACTCGAACGTGAAAACGGATTGTTCGTCATGGGAAATATCTATGGTATCTCATCGTGCTCCGATTTCGGTGAAGATCAAGATCCAACGTGATAACCTATGGATCACACCCGAGAAAATATTACGTTCCACGTTACGCGTAAAGATCTGGACCTGTCCCGAGTACACTGTCATTCTTTATCGTTTTGATCGGCACCCTTCTAAGAATTCTACACTCTACACCCAAAAATCTGTTATCACGTTTCACGCGTCGCATTTAAAAGTCGCTCCCGTTATTAAAAAGGACAAGAATGTTGTCCCTCTTCTTTGCCGTCGCCGTCGACCAGCTATCGCGAACAGTACGTCGACCTTGATTTCCTGTCCTTTCACCCACGCAGTGATAAACACGAGAAAACGATCCCGATTTAAACGCGAGCAACACAATTTTTATTTAACTACTGTTTGACAAATTCCGTGACGAAAACCAGCGGACACCAGACGTCTAGTCAGGACAAAAGTACAAAGAGAAACGCAGCGTAGATAACCTATTTCTGCAATGTGGAGAACGTGTGCTTTGCTCGGATGGTATTGCAAATTTTATATTTAAATAAATACGTAGAGCGAAACGCGAGCACTGACATGGATAATTTATTTGAGTCGCAGGCTCGCAGTAATATTCTTTTATTAACGCATTCAATATTTAAAGAATCGTCAACGCGAACAATAAATTTTTTTATTGAATATTCATTTATGCAAATGGTTCTAGGAATTACTTTTGCATCCGTCGAAAGGGAGAAAATATTAGGGAATAAACTTTATAGTTTTCAACGAGTGGATTATCTAAAATAATTTTATTAAGTTTCAAATATCATTGCATCGATTCATTAAATCTTGAAAATACATAAATAATTCGTCGATCACAAGCGATCGAGATACAAAGATTTACATATACGGTCAAACAAAAATCGCTCGTATGAGCGACAGCTTGAACAAATTATAAATTGTATTTTGCTTCGGATAATTTGTATTACTTTGCACGTTATATGCATCCTGTGCTTTCAATAAAGTAATTTAAAAAAAATTGTACAGTCGAGAGCGGCATAATTTTAAATGTTCGCGTAGTATACTTCTAGTCACTCATTTCCTTTCTACTAATAATAGAATAATGTCGCGTGCTTTATTTACAGTGAAGTTAAAAAAATACGAGTAATTCGTGAAAAATTATTTGATACAATTTTATTCTCAGGCGCTAACTGTAACTGCGCGTTTAAGATTTGACGTTATAAATCGTTTCCGTAAAAGATTGTGTCATAACCTGCTTTTGTATATACTCTTTCAGCCATGAGCGGTTCGTTCGTTTTTTAAACAATTCTATGATTAATTAAGAAAGTTGAATTACAAGCACGATTCTAAACACATATGTGAATTTTTCTATAAACTATAAAGCACTTGTGCGAAGTTTTTATTATACATATATCTCAACATGTTTCAACGGCAAGTATTTAACCTGTTTCGGCCGGTGTATTTATAACATTGATTAAGAACTGAAATATTAATATGATTTATGAATATTCCAGGCGTAAAGTTTTATGTCTAATACCAAACATACAATCGCGCTACAAGAGTGTTTTATCTAAGCAAGAAGCAAGAGAGAGAAAGAATTTGTTGTTTGAAGAAGAACAGAAGAAACAGAGAAATGCAGTAGGAAGAGTAGAAAAAATTGAAGTCAAATATAAATCTCCTATAGAAGATGTAGTTCTCATAATGAACAAATGCTTATCCACCCCTACTGATTGTGCAAAACATATATCCGAGGGTGTTTCCAAAGTATCTGCCCTTGCCTTAGTCGATGGATTACCATGGGACATGAATAGGCCTTTGACATCAAACTGCGAATTGAAACTCCTAAATTTGCTTAGCCCAGAGAACAAGATCGTTAACACAGCTTTCTGGAGAACTTGTTCTTTCATTCTGGGTGCAGTAGTAGACACAGCGTTCAAACCAGATGTAAATGTCCATTNTATTAAGTTTCAAATATCATTGCATCGATTCATTAAATCTTGAAAATACAAAAATAATTCGTCGATCACAAACGATCGAGATACAAGGATTTACATATACGGTCAAACAAGAATCGCTCGTATGAGCGACAGCTTGAACAAATTATAAATTGTATTTTGCTTCGGATAATTTGTATTACTTTGCACGTTATATGCATCCTGTGCTTTCAATAAAGTAATTTAAAAAAAATTGTACAGTCGAGAGCGGCATAATTTTAAATGTTCGCGTAGTATACTTCTAGTCACTCATTTCCTTTCTACTAATAATAGAATAATGTCGCGTGCTTTATTTACAGTGAAGTTAAAAAAATACGAGTAATTCGTGAAAAATTATTTGATACAATTTTATTCTCAGGCGCTAACTGTAACTGCGCGTTTAAGATTTGACGTTATAAATCGTTTCCGTAAAAGATTGTGTCATAACCTGCTTTTGTATATACTCTTTCAGCCATGAGCGGTTCGTTCGTTTTTTAAACAATTCTATGATTAATTAAGAAAGTTGAATTACAAGCACGATTCTAAACACATATGTGAATTTTTCTATAAACTATAAAGCACTTGTGCGAAGTTTTTATTATACATATATCTCAACATGTTTCAACGGCAAGTATTTAACCTGTTTCGGCCGGTGTATTTATAACATTGATTAAGAACTGAAATATTAATATGATTTATGAATATTCCAGGCGTAAAGTTTTATGTCTAATACCAAACATACAATCGCGCTACAAGAGTGTTTTATCTAAGCAAGAAGCAAGAGAGAGAAAGAATTTGTTGTTTGAAGAAGAACAGAAGAAACAGAGAAATGCAGTAGGAAGAGTAGAAAAAATTGAAGTCAAATATAAATCTCCTATAGAAGATGTAGTTCTCATAATGAACAAATGCTTATCCACCCCTGCTGATTGTGCAAAACATATATCCGAGGGTGTTTCCAAAGTATCTGCCCTTGCCTTAGTCGATGGATTACCATGGGACATGAATAGGCCTTTGACATCAAACTGCGAATTGAAACTCCTAAATTTGCTTAGCCCAGAGAACAAGATCGTTAACACAGCTTTCTGGAGAACTTGTTCTTTCATTCTGGGTGCAGTAGTAGACACAGCGTTCAAACCAGATGTAAATGTCCATTTGCACAGTTTTCCAGTACCTATTATAAAGTCCGGTAGTTTTATCTATGATGTGCATCTCGAATNTTGCACAGTTTTCCAGTACCTATTATAAAGTCCGGTAGTTTTATCTATGACGTGCATCTCGAACTGGACGACTGGAAACCCACAAATCAGGAAATGCGAGCATTTTCTGCTCAGTACATGAAACTTGTGAACCAAGAATTGCCCATAGAAAGGATAGACACTACGGAAAGTGTTGCCCTCGATATGTTCCAAGAAAATCCAATTAAATCGGAACAAATACCAGATATCGCGAAATCGAATGATAACAAAGTCAGCTTGTATAGGATTGGAAAACACATAGACATTAGCAAAGGACCTATGGTAGGAAACAGTTCATTAATAGGGCGAGGTACGATCGCTGCTATTCACAAAGTACCGGATAAAGAGAATTTGTATAGATTTCAAGGGGTAGCTCTTCCCAAAGGTGTTCTTTTAAATCAGTTTGCATATGGTTTGTTAGTGAATCGCGCTAAAGAATTAAACACGACAGCGTGGTCGTTCTTGTCGGATGAGAGCAAAGACGAGGAGGAGAGCTTTGTTGAGGTGTCTGTTAGAAACTAATTTTTATAAACCAAATATATATATATAGTATTAAAAAATTAATTCTCGGCATAATCTTTACCCTTCATAATTCCTCGTTATCTGTATAAATCACTGAAATACACGTTGCATTTTAATAAATGTCAAGCGTTATATGTAAAATATTTTATTACTCTTCTAAGACCTATCATTAAATATTTTACTATTAAATATATGTACTATATATATAGCCACTATGTTAAAAATGTAAGACGTATAATTGTATAATTCCAGTGTGCGTGTATATATCTGTATGTGTGTGATTACAGTTCTCTAACCATATACAAATGAAGAAGATTCATGATAGTTGACGCGCGCGTCGTGGAGAACGAAGTTCCCATACGAAATTACCGGCCAGTCTGTTGGCTAACGACGCTGGACAAGTGACATTCATTCTTAAAGAAAGTTGTTGGTGTTTGCAAGTTTTCATCTCGCGCGCCTCAAACTCGTCCGATCTTAGAATCGATCGCACTTCGAGCGGAGCCAATTCCGGCGTGCACTTTAACTCGATATCGATCACTAGATCGAGGGTTGGCGCCTTGTGAACCTGTCCCTCCGTTTCGACCGTTACGTCCGTCGTACTCGCCGCCGCGTGCGCGAATTTGTTTTCGTACGCGTACTTGTTCATATTCCCGTAATAAAAGAACTTGCCGCCGTACTCGCCGTAGCCGGAGTAAGTGGACGCGGGTGGAGGTCTCAAAGGATCGGTAAATGGCACCTAAAGAGGAAAGTAGATACATTGGCCATGTTCTCGTGTTTTAGCCCGCGCGCGCGAGTGCAACCTGTAACCGGAGGTTCTTCTCATAATGCAAGTTTTCGAAGAAATGCTCGTTCACGCTGCCCACCAGACGCCGGAGCCGGAGATACATGAAGCGTTGCTCGTCCCTCCACGATTCTTCGTCGGCGTTCTTAATTACGCCTAAGCAGGTAAACCACGCTCTTTTTATCGTGTACCTCAGCTTCATATTAACCGTCTCGCCGTGTCTGCTCGACACTACTTTAAAAGCCAACACTTGCCGGCCTTCCACCAGACAGTCCAAAATGTCTACGACTTTGCATCCAGAGATCAAGGCGGATCTATCGACATTTCATACGATTATTTATACGTTTACCGCGTAGCGCCGAATGTTTTCGGAATATCATTAACTTGTTCACTCTGCGCTCGGAAACTTTCTCGAAGAAGTTCATGAATCGCTTGCACAGGGACATGAAAGCAGTTACGTCCGCGTTCGCGGCACAAACGGCAAAGAGTTGACGAATTTTGGACGTGCGGTAAGTCGCAACTCGGGCAAGAATTTTGTTCAACTTGTCGAGCAAGCTGCCCGCGTAAAAGCAAAGTCTCGGGAACTTCTCTTGCTTGCCAGGAGGATGTGTGTACCTCCACGTGACCGCGCGTAACATTTTGTACTGCGCTTTGATCACCTCCACCGTGTTGTAGGCTTTGTTACAAACCAACAGTTCGTGATCCACTTTCGCGTGTTTCATCGCGTCTTCGATCCGCCTCATCAGGCCTTCTATTCTCGCGCCAGCCGTGATAAACGCGCTGTTCAAAACTATCGAGGCGATCGTCGAACAATGTCTGATTAAAAAAATGCTACGTATAAATGTTACTTTTCGATACATTACTATTATATACTCTAGCACATCGAAGAACAAACGATCGATGGATGGGATGGTTTATTGGTCAAGTGGGATCGTTATATTTGACATAAATTACCTGGACACCAATCGTACGGACGTGGAAACGTCGTGTAGAGGCAATAGCCTAAGAACCATCTCCAGAACTTCGGGCGGGAGGGTATCCAACGCGTACCCATGACATCTGCGTCCAACAAACGGTTTCTCGAAATCCTTGCGCGCGTCCTCGAGCCGGCGGAGTTTGACAGGCACTTTTTGACGCTTGTTCGCGTTCATTTAAAATAGAAGGACATTTAAAAAAAGTACACGTAAAAATTGCTTCTTCGATATATACTGGTCTATACTACTTTGCGCTTTTCGTGCTACGTGACAATATAAAGCAGCTGTCTACGTATATCACATTGTCGTTTCACCTATTTTTTCTAATAATTAAAAATGCACCTCGGATAAAAATTTAAGGAAATTAAAAATCGTGAGTCAGGGCGAAACGAAACAAGCGATGCGTGGATTCGTGGATATCGTTTTAATCGAGAGTTCTTCGATTCTCGTTTTACAATTGTACAGGGTGTTATATAATTTTATATATACTGTTATTTATATTAGGTACAATGGAAAGTATAATAGTAATCGCTACTGTTATATCGAAAATAACGCGTTCAATTTCATCGTGTGTATGTACATACCGATCGTAAATCAATCTGGGATTGAGATTGTCCTTGTTTGGGAAAAAAACGCATGGATCCTCGTCGCGTCGCGAAGTAGAAACGATTTTTTAAATCAACACGTTGTTACGGCGTCTCTCGCGTGTAACAATGACAGCGACAATCGTTAGGTACATTTCTCTCGTACTATAAAAGGACATATCGTCGGCAATGTTCCATTAGAAACTGCCATCAATTTTTCGAACCCTGTTTCATTATCGCGTCTCAAATTAGAAAACTTATACAGAAAAATTAACAGGCATGAAGAGCGTGAATTTGGTCTGATCCACGGGTAGATCTTCAGAACCGCACGGACTGATGCTGTCCAAAAGCGTCTGAATCGCGTTTTGATTGCTCGGATGCTTCCGTTTAGTGTGTTCTCTTCTGTGTTTCAACTCCTTGAACGTTTTCCCGCATTGATCGCAGACGTACGGTCTCGCAGCTTCGTGGGATCTCATATGGCCCTCGTAGTGGCTTTTCCGTACGAATTTCTTGCCGCATTGGCTGCAGCCGAATTGGAATCGGCCTTCGTGTGCCGCGACGTGCGAGCTCAACGTCCATTTCGTCTTGAAAGTCTTGGAACAATAGTCGCAGCGTATTTTGGACCCTGCGCTCGTACCTTTACCAGATTGTTCCGATCTCCGCGGTTTATTGAGGAGTAACATCTCTTCCAGCAAGAAGTCATCGTCTTTGTCGTTCTTCTCACCTTTTTCCAAAGCCGATTGAGCGTTCAATATATTCGCCGTGTGCTGCTTCATGTGCTCTTGAAGGTCCTCTTCGTCTCGCGAACATGTCCCGCAGAAAACGCACACGTTCTTGCCCGGCACCTGTTTAAACAGAAAATAGTGCGTAAATAAGTCTTATGTTAGAACAATTAAATGTACAGCTGATAGTCATGAATTCACTGCGTTTTCCTTAATTTTACGTGAATTCCGTGTTTAGTAAAGTTTACGTATATTTGAACAAAAGTATATTCGTTGTCTCGCTCAACATACCTTTTCATGAGAACTCATATGAGCTTTCAGTTTGATCTCGCTAGCATATTTCTTCTTGCACTGCGAACACGAATAAGATTTAATTTCCCGGGAATCCTCGTTCCAAATTTGTCCGACAGCTACGTTTTCAGTTCCCTTCTCGGTATGATGTTTGTTCGCGGCAACGAGATGTTCGCAGTCGCACAGTTTTTCTTTTCTCAACTCGTGGCGAGCGATGTGTCGTTTCAAGTCGTGCGCCCTGGAGAAGGCTCTCCCGTACCTGGCGCAACCAGGAAATGGACAACCTTTGGTCTTATCGTTTCTCGGGCGAGGCGGCTGCTTCACATCCTTGACGTTGCAATCCTTACACGATTTCTCGACTTTTTGACTAGTGACCGTGGTCAGCTGGGCTGACAACGGTATTACGATGGAGATAGTTTCGTTGGTGCCCGGATTCACTATGGGTCCAACGTGAATAGCGGGTGGCGTCGCCAAGGATAAACCGTTCTCGTTCCTGCTCATCCTTTGCAGAGTCGATTAGTCGTTGAGAACTAGAATGCGAATAATTTTAATTAGTATTCTCGTATAGAATTCGCGCTCTAGTGACAAGGAAGCATGTGAGACTTTAGAAACGCCAATTTTTCCTTCGCTCGCGCGTTCGCAAATGAAATGGAGCGCAAAACGTGTACAGTCGTTTTTTAACAATTTTACTATGGAACGAATCGATATCGTAAAACGGTGCGAGAAAGCGTGAAGCGTTCCTCTGTTTTTAATTTCCACGTGGGCAAATGTTACACCGGACACCGCGTAGTTGTTGACTGTTTTACATGCGTGGCTCGTTTCAAAAACTATCATCGAAGCAAGGTAAATTAATAAATAATCGAGGTTCAGATCAATATTCCTATTTGTATCGTTCTCTAACATTGTTCTCTGTGAACAAGTTCTAAGAAACGACTGTAAACGTTCGGAACGCGAGAAAAAAATTTCCCCTCTAATAGCACCAAGTTCAGTATTGTGTGCACAACAAATGCAGCCATTTTGAATCGAATTCTCAACCTTTGAACAAATTAGCGTTTCCATTCACGACGATGAAACAAACTGGCCGTGAGTACGGAACAGGTTCTTACTTGGTAAACTCGGTGTATTCCGATTCTTCGATCGCGTCTCTCTTTTGTGGTGGGATACGTCAGAGGCCGTCTGAATGATTCATCCGGTTCATGCCACCCTCCCTTTGCACCCCTTGGAAAGGGTGAAACCCGGCCGACACGCGACTTTCATTTCTCTAACAATCTCACTATATACAGTTCCTTACTTTACAAATTGCAAGTGATCCTGTCTAGTATACGCTTGGTTTACTTTATACTCAAAATCCGGACGCACGACTCGACGAATCTGACGACCACCGCGTGCAGTTCTTTATTTCACGAATTGCGACTACGGCCAGGATAATTTACGTCCGATAAGCGTGGACTATCCGCATTCTCGTTTAAACGTCACATAATTTGTACGCAACGAACGTGCCGCGCAATTAATTCTCTCGACTTTCTCAAGACGATCCGTCTTTCCAGCGAGCCACCCCACCCCCCCGGGAAAAATGCACAATGATTTTTTCGCGTCGTCGAAAGGAATCCGTTTCTCCCTTTCTCCGAATACCTCTCTCCTCTCGCGAGAGCACTCCTTGAACACCGCGGACGAGGATATCGTAGCCGCGGATGGGACCGACTCACTTTTCTCGACGCCCGATGAAAGTGTGCTACTACTGATCAGGAACGCGCCGCACTCTCCCTTGTTCGTTTCACGGACGCTCCTCGCGCATGTCAACCTTTGCCCGACGCTGATTACAGCCGGAGCATTGTTGAACCGTCTGATGTTCATGAGAATGTTTATCTGAGAGGTGGCTCATTGAAAATTATAATTAGTCTACGGATTTTACAAAGTAGACAAAAGAGAACGGGAAACATGGGATTTCAATAGCTGCACGCACATCGAAGCGACGATCTATTTGAATTGATAAGAGATATTCTTTACTTTATACATATATATAACAGTCTGCCGGCTAATTATGCAAAGAATAAAAATAACGCTGTCGAAGATTGCGTGTAAGCAAAGCTTCCCGACTTGATGCATGGTACATGCATATGCACGTGTATGTACACATGTTTTATGCAAGCATGCACCGATCTGTATCTAGAAGGGTTGTGCAAATCGATCGGGCGATCTCAGCCGCCTTCGCAAGGCAATTTCTATATAGGCGCGTCCTATACCAATAGCAATACAAAACGAAATATTTGTTTGGATAGCTGGAAAGCTGTTTCATTCTCTTGATATCAAATACCCTATCGAATGTCAATAGTACGCTGTATTAGTTTTATTCAGAATGTGATCCGTTCATTTTTGACGGTATAAAAAAATCGTATAGTTCATTCGGTGGGGTGTGAGACTGTCATATCGTCAGAATTCGCCTGGTCATATAGTTCAATGGAAACGGTATCCTCGCTATTAAATGGCACGCCTTCGACTTCCCTTGAGATTACACCGAAGTTAATCAGCTAATGGCGCGGACATGAATGATCACCGTCGAAAGAGTAATTTAGGGAAAGAATTACATCACCTTTACGTATGTTTAAGGAACTCGCGATTTTTATTTCAAACATATAAATGAATAAATTAACTGAAGGAGTAAATTAATATCTACTAAACTACTGAATGTACGAACAAATGAATTTTTTCGAATTAATTCGTACGCGCGATACTTCATTATTTCGGGCAAGAGAGTTAATGAGAGAGTTTCACGTGAACGAAATTTATGATTTAATCAGAAGAGAATACGCGGGCACTGACAGCAACAGCAGCAGCAACAGCTGCGTTACATTAGCCGTCTAATGTAATTACCGGCTGCTAATTGACGCGTGTGTGTCCGACTCTAATCAATTAATTAGACTAGATTCCTCCGTGTTTAATCTTCATAGGGTTCTTTCATTAAACGGAATCGCGAGCGAAATTATTGCATGTAGAATAGTAGTTAGTGTTCATGGAAGCTGATGAACAAGTTTGTTTCTTGTAACTGTATTAAGTGCCGACTGAGTATGCAGCCTTATTAGATTCCCATTTCAATTATGAAACATCTTCGATGTAGAGATCTTTCGTTCCTTCGATCAATTATTGGGTTAATTATTTGGAGCGTGTGTAAGACAATAAAGGTTTGCATCGTGCGTAAAACGATGTGAGCAGAGATTTGTGAAAACGATTGAGTGTGGATGTTATTCCGTGGGTAGGGAGGTCTGTAAACGGGACTCGATCAGAAGGGTGCTTTCGTATGCTAAGTGGCACGTATTAAGCTAATTAATGGACGGATCGGTACAATTTGTGTACTCTGGCTCTCTTAGTTACCACAATGCACGCGTTTCACGGTAGATCGATACTCGGAATATCATACGGGGGTTGAAAGGGTAGGTGGAAATGCAATCGCTGTCACACGCACGATCATCGGGTTGCGTAACGTCGAATCCCAGGGAAGTAACTTCGGTTTCCTTTACGAGAGTCATATAAATGCAGATACTTTCCATTCCCGTTTCGAAATATTTGCTACCGATAGAGGATCGTCGCACAGCCCCTGGCAAAATTGCAGAACTTGCCTTACATTTTCATTTCTACTTATGCATGTCTTGTTATTAGAATTCAAATTCTACGTCTGTATCTTATACCTTTTTGTTTGCGTGATATCGTATTTTATATATTTTTTACAAACGTATGAATGAAAGACAATTAGGGAAGAGCGGTACAAGGTTTGAAAGAAGAGACACATAGAAGAGTTCAGTAAAAGGATTGAAGATATTTTATACAAGATATATGTACAGTCTATATTAATATTTACACAAATCTACATATGAATCAATGGATAAATTATAAGAGGAGCGTGTCCTCGTCGTTGTCCATAATATTCTTGATCCACTTCACGTAATACTGTATCCTGGTGTAGACGTCTGGATACCCAGGCCTGGCGCATCCCGATCCAAAAGAAGTGACCCCGGCCAATTGCCATACCCCGTCAGCCCGACGACACTGCAACGGTCCTCCGGAATCGCCCTGTAAACGGGAATTTAACCGGGGCTTGCGATTTCAATGCTAATTTCACGATAATCTCGTNTTGCCATACCCCGTCAGCCCGACGACACTGCAACGGTCCTCCGGAATCGCCCTGCAAACGGGAATTTAACCGGGGCTTGCGATTTCAATGCTAATTTCACGATAATCTCGTCCATCTGCAACCTTCTCGTTGAAGGTCAGATTATATTTATTCAGGAATCGCGAACGCTCTAATCCAGTTAAGTGGATTCTGTAGATTGATCAACAGTATCTGAATGTAAAATGACGAGGATCGGTAATGAGCGAGATTTAATGCAAAATGACGGGGATTGGTAACAAGCAATTTCGCTGAAATCATCTAAATTGGAGTTTCATTTGATATCCTGATACTTTGCTGCATATCTCAATGAAAAATGATGAACGTAAATGACAAACAGAATATGATATAAAAATGACGAGGACAATTTTCTTCGCGATCTCGTCTAAATATTTTGATACGTTACCACGCAACTGCCGGAGGATCCGTCGGTGTTACCAGCGCAGAGATGGCTGCTACGAATCGGTACCGATTTCCCATAAGCTTTCGTACACTTCTCGAGATCTAACAACGGCACAGAGGCTTCCAAGAGCGCGGTGGAAAGCGATTGAGAGGGCCCGTATCGACCCCAGCCAGACGCGATGCACTGTCCCTTCGCGAGCTCCTCTTCCGGTCCCGGTAGACAGATCGTTCGTACCATTTTCGACAAAGGAGCTGGTCTGGCTAGCTTCATCAGCGCTGAAATATATTTGATTTTCTTTCTGCTCGTTTTATTGAAGGGAGAACATTTGTGAAGTCGATGTACCGATGTCGTGCATGTAATTGTTGAACCTCTCGTGAAGGACGACTCGTTCAACAGGTAGTCGGGCAGAGCCGCGTCCACCGGAGTCCAGTTCCCATTCTCCGACGACCGCCGTCCACAGTGCTCCGATTGGTAAATTGAAAAGATCGCTATGAAGATCGAATAAAAAGGAATTGATGAATCCTGAATTTGAAGTCTGGTGAAAAATGAAATAACGTACTTGTGGATACAATGAGCCGCAGTGACGACCCAGGTGGGCTCGATGAGGACACCACCGCACCAGTGCCCGATGAACCCTAATTTCGGGTGGAGGAGCTGCAGGGACACCTGCCACGGCCAGGAGCCTCGTTTACTCGGTTTCCCGTTGAATATTCGGCCCACTTCCCTTCGTCCGCTCGTGGAGGAAACAGTCGCGTTGAGGCCCTTCGTTGGTATCGACCGTGGCTGTCTGTGCGACGCTGCTGGAGATCCACAGGCTGTTATTGAAAAATTCGAGTTTCCCACCTAGCTGACTTTTGACGACAGTCAACCGGTAATTCAATGATTTAAAAAATTCAGAATTGAATAAAATGTTGAGAAGATTGTACTTTTTTATGAAAAAAGTTAAAATGGTGTCAATTTAAAGAAAGGAAAAATTGCGGTTTGGCGATGAGCCCAGAAGAAAGACAAGACCTATGGATCGAAGTTCTGGATTAGCTTTGGACGTACATACTCACAGGAATGAGTTTCCACGATTCTGAGGAGCGCGCAGTCGACCTCCGCGAGAACGAGGAGAAGTATCGCCAGTCCGCAGCGAAGATTCATCTCCAGTGAGAAGGGTACACCGCGCGTACAACTGTCCCTCACCAATATTTCGTACACTTCATATTCTTCCACCGTACACTCGCGAAAGAAAGGCGGCACAGTTCTTCTGTTCAATTTTCTGTGCTAAGATCAGATTTAGCCACTGGGAAATTTGAAACAGGCGGTCATGGTTTAAGGGAGATTTGAGGGAAGGAAGACACAGCGGGAAGACCGAGTAACCTTCGACTGCTAACTCCTCCGTAAGAACTTACTCCGAAGAAAGTGATCGTTGACGATCGCCATCGAAGAAGGGGAATAGACTAACCCGCGATCACGGACGAATGGAAACTGGCAGCTCTTTAAACAGAGGAATACCGCTCTCACTAACGAAAGTTATCTCTCCTCCTTCGTCTTCTCATTCCAATTAGAAACGTTACTTTTTGCTTCGTTGCTATTATGTTTCATACCTTCGTAAGGTAGCAAGAAGATCCCCGGCGTGATTGGCTTTTTCTTCAAGTTTAATTGAAACATAAAAATGGGAAGTTTTTCAAACGAGTAAATACCAATTAACAGATTTCAATATTAGAACTCAATATAAACTTGAATTGTCAATTTAGGATTAGGACTGAACTAAATTCTATATAGACAAGTTTATAAGTTCCTTCAAGTCAATCGACTTTATCGGATTGGATCTAGAAACCTAATTAGCAAGTTAACCACATCCTATGTTACAGATAGCAGTGTAACATATAATTCGTTATGAATCATTTAATCGCAGTTTCTCATAATTGTGCATCAGTTCTTTTTGTTCCACGCTGGGTTAACTTGATAGACTACCTTGATTATTGATAGGCGTGNTTCATTTCTACTTATGCACGTCTTGTTATTAGAATTCAAATTCTACGTCTATATCTTATATNGTTAATCGCTCTCGGAGGCGGATCTCCTCTGAAATGCGTGCAGTGTACTGACTGTGAACACCGATGATAGGAGCTACAGGTCGTTCAACAAAAAATTGATCGTCTCCGCTAAATTTAAGCATTGCGTATTACATTTATCGCAATTCTGTTCGTTAAATTAATTTGCCTGAGAGATATAAAAATCTTGAAAAGCTAGTATAAAATTCTGTAATAAGTAATTAAGAAGTGTACGTATGATATTTCGTGCAATCGTTCTTCGATTATGTAGATTACAATCATTAATGTGACCGAGGATGGTGGAACTTTTGAAATGGTCTGTAGATTTGTATCCAGGCCATTTCCACGGCAAGGAAAGTGAGGAGGAATGCAGCGTGACGCGACGTTGAGATAACTATTTTTCAAGTTCGCCGTGTCTAAGTCATTGGAAACATTTTTTTACCACGCCAGAACATGACTTTTTGCCGCGTACCCTGGAATTCGTTTAAAGCGTAATAATCTCTGTTGCATGTAAATTATAGTGGAAGCAAAATGAGATCTCCTCGGTCCTCTTTTTTGGCTGTAAAAGAAAGCCGAGCGAGATTATTTTCCGAGAAAGCAATTATTAATATCTCAGCAATTTTATGTTACTGCCTCCGCGAAGCGATACTTTTGCGGAATTAGCTTCGATTCGTGAAAGCGAATACGGTTGGGTAAAATCGATGAAAGCGATCCTTTTGCCTTTTCCAAAACGTGTGACCCTGATCTCCGTCTTACATTCGAGTTTCCACGCGAATCGTATTATTTAATGGGCAAAGAAAAACACACACGTCAGGGTATCAGTTATTTATATTTTGATCAATTCATTTTNAGGAGCTACAGGTCGTTCAACAAAAAATTGATCGTCTCCGCTAAATTTAAGCATTGCGTATTACATTTATCGCAATTCTGTTCGTTAAATTAATTTGCCTGAGAGATATAAAAATCTTGAAAAGCTAGTATAAAATTCTGTAATAAGTAATTAAGAAGTGTACGTATGATATTTCGTGCAATCGTTCTTCGATTATGTAGATTACAATCATTAATGTGACCGAGGATGGTGGAACTTTTGAAATGGTCTGTAGATTTGTATCCAGGCCATTTCCACGGCAAGGAAAGTGAGGAGGAATGCAGCGTGACGCGACGTTGAGATAACTATTTTTCAAGTTCGCCGTGTCTAAGTCATTGGAAACATTTTTTTACCACGCCAGAACATGACTTTTTGCCGCGTACCCTGGAATTCGTTTAAAGCGTAATAATCTCTGTTGCATGTAAATTATAGTGGAAGCAAAATGAGATCTCCTCGGTCCTCTTTTTTGGCTGTAAAAGAAAGCCGAGCGAGATTATTTTCCGAGAAAGCAATTATTAATATCTCAGCAATTTTATGTTACTGCCTCCGCGAAGCGATACTTTTGCGGAATTAGCTTCGATTCGTGAAAGCGAATACGGTTGGGTAAAATCGATGAAAGCGATCCTTTTGCCTTTTCCAAAACGTGTGACCCTGATCTCCGTCTTACATTCGAGTTTCCACGCGAATCGTATTATTTAATGGGCAAAGAAAAACACACACGTCAGGGTATCAGTTATTTATATTTTGATCAATTCATTTTGATACCGGTCTACAACGGTATATTCATATGTATTTATTTATTTATTTTCTCGTTATTGCAATCGATTGCTCTTTTCCTTAATCCATTCTAGTCGACGATGCTCGGCTAGGACTTAAATTTATACAGCAATACGTCGCGAGTAAGCAAATCAGCCTAAATTCAGATCAACCATCGGGCTCGCAAATTCTCGATATACATACATATATAATAATAAATAGATTGCGAACTTTTATGCAAAATCAGTAAATAAATGATCTAATGGAAATCCATTTAACTCTTGCTGGAATATCATAAGTTCCTTTTGCATTTTACTTTACGTCTTAGCTCGTGCAGTTAATTTGATTAATAAAAATTCGCAGTCCAGTATACAAGCGTGCTGGATGTGTAAAAAGACGGAATTTTAGTTAGATAAAACTTGCTACAAAGTACGTTATAAAATGTAATTGACAATATAATGATACATATATAGTCAATCAGAACGTCCTCTGGTAAAGTATTGAAAAGTAGTTGCAACGATGTTGGACGATTGCAAATATCTCCCCCACGTTTCTGTGATTAAAAAACGTGAACGGTGCCGACGAGAATAAATTACTCAAAATTCCACATAATAAAAGGGAACTGGTTTATTATACGTTCTGTGTGATTCACCGAAAATTGTTAAGCTGAAAACATCTGTGTTGCAATCATTCAGCATGTTTCCGACGCGTGCGCGCGGTAAAAATTACGTTCGCAGTTCGTCTTCACGTTTCTTTTTATGAAAACGACGGATCCAGGATCTTCCTTTTACCGAGTTACATATACAGTATAGAATTGATCGCGTGTACGGTGTGGGTGGAAAAACGAGTGTATTTACAATTATCGAAAGAGACAGTATTTACAAGTCGAAGACGTCTAAACGTTTGCGAGTGATTTTAATCCTTGCCGATCTCTAGGATCTAATAGACGATTTAATGATTGTAGCAGGGTTACAGGAAAACAATCGTATAGTTTTCAATCGATTAGAATTCTCAAATTTCCAGACGCGTCGCGACGTTTCCCTCTGCAGACCATTGCTTTTTAGAACGTCTTATTTCTTTTCTTATTTTCTTTATTGTCTGATCGTTATTGTTTCGGTGCGGACGATTGTTCGTGTAACTCGTTCGCCTCGCTCAAGGATTAAAAACACAAAGCGCAGGCAAAGGTGTGACGCAGTGAAAAATCTTGTTGCAGTACGCTCGATCCCTTTGCCACTTTCTCTCCGGATTCGTTTGTACATATTTATAGGAGATCGTCGTTATCGTTATCGTACGAAGATAACGAGGCGAAGGAACATTGTTTAAAAGATGTCGGCTATCCTAAAAATATAGATTCTCTTCCCCCGGCTTCTAAATCTATTCATCGATTACGATCGTACACATTGATATCGAGTTATAACGCGGTGCAAAACGAGTGGTCAGTCACAGAGGAGAATTAGACGCACTGCTCAAAGTCATGCGTCCTAAATCCATGTTTAAGCAAATACGAAAATATTTGCAGACGAACATTTTTCCGGTCGTCCTTTAAGCTTTCAATCCGATTTGATACGGTTCGTCTTTTGAGCAGTGTACCAGACAACGGGAGAATGAACTATTACGTATTTAACAAAGTGATACATGTATTTTCCATCGTACAATTATTTCTGGACACGTGCGAGCAGTCCTCGCAAACTGAAAATCTTTCGAGCATTCCGTCGTCCACACAACGTTTCTTTATCAAGAGACGAGACGAGCTTGCACGTGTCCTTATGATATATGAAATACGTTGAGCAAACTTTGTTTCGTGCCTCTTACGGGTACGCTTGAACTTTATGCTAAAGTCTGCTATGAGGAGGACCAATGGGAGACAAGAAATCTGTCTTTGGAAGCTTCTCTTTGTTTTAAAATTCACAACGAAGCGTCTTATGAAAATATACATTTATAGTACGCGTTTGCCTGGATATGATTATTAACTAAGAGTCGTAGCAGTGTAAATTGACGTGTTATTATCCACGTCGAACGACAGAAACGACGTTTCTGGTTTCTCCTTGTGCATCCGAAAACAATGAGTCGATTTACACGGCTACGAGCTCAGCAAATCACGATCGTTCGTTGCTTGAACGTGCCTATCGTCGACCCTTAATAAGACTCGATTTACGTGATAGCACCTTTTCTCGTGGATGTCATTTCAATTCGTTGGGCAATGTCGAAGGACCTCGTTTAATATCATCTAAGTGTGCAATTTTCTCGATACACACAACAATAATACTAATGATTGTTTTAACTACACGAGAACGTAAGCGGACGTCACGTTCTCGATTAGCAGACTGTGGATTCGTGCAAGAACGTTGAAAAATGAAATCCGAGTAGAAGTTTGGCTCACTCTTTGGTTCGACGTCGCTACACGTTCTGCGTTCCTCGCCTTGCAAATCCACAGTCCTAATGATGGAACGTCGAACTAGCAACTTCGTTAAATTAGTACGTATCTGTTAAATAAAATTGAACTAGGACAGCGGTTCGATGCAAACCTGAAATCAAATCCGTTCCGGGAACAGAAAACGAAGTGATTTTCACGTCGAACTCGGGAATAAACGAAAGGAAGTATTATTCAACAATGACATTCCGTTATTGCTCGCACAGGATTAACAATTCATTACTACGCACGCTCTATTTACTGATTCTAGAGTAAAACAAGCGTTGTCGCGTGATATACAGTCTTAGATTCGCCTTCTCGCGTCGCGTTCCATAAAATTTTTACTAACTACGCACAATTCTTCTATACAATTAGGCATGTTCGTCTCGTTCCTTTCCCCTTTTTATACTAACTTGTATCCTCGTTTACTACTCAGTAAGATATTATTTTTTAACACGGATTGGCTCTCGTCCTTCGAGGAACGTAATAATTGTCCGCGTGATATGGTTTGCTTCGGTTATTTAACATTTTTTTTTTTATCGTTTTCTTTTTATATCTCGGTTATTAAGTGGTCCGTAAATTTCGTGTTCAACGCAGCAGGTAGTAACGTGGTGTAAGGCCCTAAATATTTACATTCAAAAAATTGATAAAAAACGTTTCGGCAGTAACGACGCGTAGACGCGTGCGAATCGTTCGATGGTGTTCGTTGGTGCAAACGATGCGAAAAGAACTCTAATTAATATTATTTATACACTTCTTCCTGTAATTTATGTTGAAAATGAACAAAACACTTTCTTCCTTTATTTCGGCTAAAGGCCAGCCCCTCGTTTCTAAAATTATTTTAACGCTATCAAATGATAGAAATGTTCTGTCTGTGTATGCAATATTTAGCTGAACAACCAAGAGAAAATGACTGGAACCACGGAAGAGTTATAAAAATATGAAATAGCCAAGCTTTGTTTCTTTAGCATCTAGTTCTCGATGCAGATTCGCACGTGTCTAAAAGATAAAAAAGCTGCGTATNTGTAATTTATGTTGAAAATGAACAAAACACTTTCTTCCTTTATTTCGGCTAAAAGCCAGCCCCTCGTTTCTAAAATTATTTTAACGCTATCAAATGATAGAAATGTTCTGTCTGTGTATGCAATATTTAGCTGAACAACCAAGAGAAAATGACTGGAACCACGGAAGAGTTATAAAAATATGAAATAGCCAAGCTTTGTTTCTTTAGCATCTAGTTCTCGATGCAGATTCGCACGTGTCTAAAAGATAAAAAAGCTGCGTATTAAGTCACACTTTACACGTAATCGTCGGAGTTCCTTTACACTAATTACGAGTGCCTAACGTTCGATTAAGCACACATTTCGCAGTTTAATCCTTTGCACTCGAAAAATAATTTGATTTATCGTGTTCGTCACCCATTGAAAATTCCATTTTGGAGTACGTTCGCGACCTAATGAAACTGGACATCGATCAACTTTTTTTCTAAATTCTACCAACAATATTTCAAGTGAGAAGGACTAACTTGCCTCTCGTTAAATCTCGTTCTGGTCTCGATACGATATTGAAAGATCTCGTCTCTATAATCGTTTATAAAATGCAGCACCAATATACGTTTGTATACCGTGAGAATTTCGCTAATCTAGTTTCACCTAATTTCTTCGTTAGAACGTTTGAACACAAATCGGTATCGAATCTTCTCTCTGTTGTCGTTTTACTGCTAATGATATCGGAGATGTTAATGACATTCTTAATGTAAGATGTTCTAAAAAAAATAAGAATAAAAGAGAGGATTGATTGCGAAAACTAGGTGAAACTGCATTATCGATTTTTGTTGTTTCGTCGTTGTTAGAAAAACGTTCGATACGGTCGACGCGGACTTCAATGATCTTCTGTACGCCGTGATTCGACGAGTAAGATATAATTACGGACGTGTTTTATAGATTAAGTTGTGTGAACGAAGACCGAGCATCGAATCAGTTCTGATCGGATTAGATCAGATTCATTCAAATGCTCGCGGTAACCACCTTTTGCGATGAACGAACCGACTTTTTAATTGCGACGTTAAAATATAATCCTTGCCATAAGTTATACGCATAAACGTTCCTGATGCGTTACATAGGAATAATATTAATCATATAGTCAATAGGACTAATATTGCAGAAACGTGATAAAATGTACGTACAATGATCAATATAGATCATTATAGAAACAATATTTGCCACAAACGTAATTGTGATTAAAATTCATTAAGCAAATTAGTTCTAAAGAAAGTACTTCATGTTAAAACAATATGATTACACGCAGATAGAAATTCTAAAAGATATCATAAAATCGATATTTCACATAAAACCAACAGTTTGCAGAAGTAAAATTGTAAATTAACTTATACTGAACATGCACAAATTGCATTAAAATTACTTCTTCAAACATCGTGTGATCCTTGAAAATTGGCTACGCAAATAAGTTACTTTAAGAACATGTATATCGCATAGTTGAGAAACAAATAGAAGATTAGATTAAAAATTACACACCGTAGTGTGGAAGAATTGAATTGATTAATATAGTATATCAGCAAACTTAGTTCGGCAATCTTCGATATTCATATGTACATCTGCCTATCTGTATATACAATTACAATAAGTACATTAAGAATAAAATCAATTAGACTATTCGCGAAACAATTCATTGAAATCGCGATTAAAACTTTTCGGCTTTAAACCTAATTTACAGTAAAAATGAGTGATCAGAAAAATGCATTCCATTTATAAGTACGTGTTACCATTTCTTAGTTCTGTTCAATTCCCTAAATTGTTATTAATATCGATCGTACGATTGCAAAAATACCGGAAGAAACGACGAGAATCAAGCCGACACGGAAAGCAAAAACACGATTTCAAAAAGCAAACCTTGTACAAAAGAATCTGACTCGTTCCCATCGTTCTGTCGAAAATTAAAATACGTATTTCATTGCAACGGTGGACTTCTACAGTCTCATCGAGCACAAATCATGAGTTAGATCGCGACCGAGTTACCTCGAGAGCTGATTAGCACATGATCTCGGACGCTGGAGCCGGTACGGTCGACAAATTCTTATCGTTAGGATCGGCGTTCTCCGAGTCCCTGATCGGCGGCCTCGAAAGCGTTTGTTCAATCTCCCTGGTCACGCTGATCGTCGGCGGTGGCCTTCGGGAAGACTGCTGTTGCTCCTCGTCGATGGCGGAAGCCCTCCTGAGTTTATGCCTGTGCTCGTTAGCCATGAAGAAGTTAGTGGCTTCGTCGGACACGTGCAGCGAGTCGTCCTCGTCCCCAAGCTCTCGCCTGTGTATCAGATCTTCCATCTGCTGGTAGTCACACTCTTCGGCGTTACGCAGGTGTTCGTTCTCGATTTGTAGAGCCATTTCCGAGTTCGACATTTCGGACAAGTATCTGACCCTCGTCCGCGGTGGAATGGGTGGCGTCGGGCTCAGCAAGCTCTCCAACTCGTCCGTTATGCTCGTATATTCTGCACGCATGGCCAGCAGAATCGACGTTTGAGCGCTGCTCGTCGAGGAAACCGAGGGAATCACCGCGACGCGTGGGTCCGCCCAAGTCACTCCTCTCGGGATCCCGGTACCCGGAACTATCATCACGTCGTCTGACTCCGAACGAGTCCTACTGTTTTGTCTGGTCGGTCGTTCGATGGAGTCTTGTCTGATAGGCTCGGAAGCTGGCGCCTCGCTGCTCGCCTCTCTGCTCGGTTCCTTGCTAGTGGCGTCTCTGCTAGTCTCCCTGCTCAATTCTCTGCTCGTTTGTCTGCTCGGATCCGTGCTCGGTTCCTTGCTGCTCGGTTCCCTGCTGCTCGGCTCCTTGCTGCTCGGCTCCTTGCTACTCTGTTCCGCACTCGGCTCTCGGCTCGTTTCTCTACTGTCGGACTGCGACTCCCTCTTCACGGTGTCTCCTTCACCTTCCGCCTTGCTCACTTCGGTTCCCTGACTCGTGGTAGTCTTCGCGTCGTCCTGAATAGTCGGACCGTCTCCGCTTATCGAGGATTCGTTTCTGCTGAGGTTCTCCCGCGACGCGATGGTCTCCGCGTGTTTTAAAACATCGTCGTCTAATGGAACCATACCGAGGAATGTGCCGTCCGTCAGGGAACGAATCAGTTTCTTGCGCTTCGCCGCGATGGTCGGCAGCTGCGTATGNTTCTCGATTTGTAGAGCCATTTCCGAGTTCGACATTTCGGACAAGTATCTGACCCTCGTCCGCGGTGGAATGGGTGGCGTCGGGCTCAGCAAGCTCTCCAACTCGTCCGTTATGCTCGTATATTCTGCACGCATGGCCAGCAGAATTGACGTTTGACCGCTGCTCGTCGAGGAAACCGAGGGAATCACCGCGACGCGTGGGTCCGCCCAAGTCACTCCTCTCGGGATCCCGGTAGCCGGAACTATCATCACGTCGTCTGACTCCGAACGAGTCCTACTGTTTTGTCTGGTCGGTCGTTCGATGGAGTCTTGTCTGATAGGCTCGGAAGCTGGCGCCTCGCTGCTCGCCTCTCTGCTCGGTTCCTTGCTAGTGGCGTCTCTGCTAGTCTCCCTGCTCAATTCTCTGCTCGTTTGTCTGCTCGGATCCGTGCTCGGTTCCTTGCTGCTCGGTTCCCTGCTGCTCGGCTCCTTGCTGCTCGGCTCCTTGCTACTCTGTTCCGCACTCGGCTCTCGGCTCGTTTCTCTACTATCGGACTGCGACTCCCTCTTCACGGTGTCTCCTTCACCTTCCGCCTTGCTCACTTCGGTTCCCTGGNGGCTCCTTGCTACTCTGTTCCGCACTCGGCTCTCGGCTCGTTTCTCTACTGTCGGACTGCGACTCCCTCTTCACGGTGTCTCCTTCACCTTCCGCCTTGCTCACTTCGGTTCCCTGACTCGTGGTAGTCTTCGCGTCGTCCTGAATAGTCGGACCGTCTCCGCTTATCGAGGATTCGTTTCTGCTGAGGTTCTCCCGCGACGCGATGGTCTCCGCGTGTTTTAAAACATCGTCGTCTAATGGAACCATACCGAGGAATGTGCCGTCCGTCAGGGAACGAATCAGTTTCTTGCGCTTCGCCGCGATGGTCGGCAGCTGCGTATGAGAGTCCGTCTCTGAAAGAACTTCCGATCTCTCGGACACCCTTCGTTGCCTGCTCTCTATGTCCAGAGTCGAGAGACCTTCCATGTTGGGCATGTGAGTTGCCATGAATCGATGAATGACTCCCAAGTGTGCCAGCGTTTGCTCGCTCAGTTCTTCTAATTTTCGAATGCGGAACTCGACCGACTGTGAAACGAGGGAACATGTGAAACATGTGTAACGGAATTTTTCTCGCCACTACTTCTCGTCGAGATCGTTACCTGAAGAGAAGCGTTCTGAGTATTCTCCTTCTTGTCGATGTCCTCGATCTTCGAGTTCATGTTCTCGACCCTCTCCGTGGTCTGCTTGATACGCTCCTCCGTCGACATCTGCAGCTTCAGTTCTTGTTCACGGAAGTATCCCTCGACGCAGTCCTCCTCGAAATCGTACAACCGTTCCATGTCGTCCGCTTCCAAGAACAACTTCAGCCCGTTGTCGTAAGTCTCGCCGGTGCTCGCTTTGCCTTGTGTCACATATCGCAGCAAATATTTCACCACCAGATACAAGTGACAAACTACAATCAGCGGGGGTGGTAAAACTGGCTTCTGTTCGTACTCCATGACAACAGTAAAACGCTGGAACATCCACACTTGGTGCGCCACCGCGTTTACCTCGTTGAATATGTTATTGAACACCGCGATCAGTAAGTTTATTAACAATATGTTCGCGATTAAAAGATAAATGGACATTACTGCAGGCGTGATCCACCGTCCAGGAAGACACGGGATCATTCCCGGCTCGTTGCCGCAGTCGGGATCTATATTGTCCGCGTATACCTCTCCGTACAACATGAAATATGGTTCCATAAATATCTAAAAAACGATTATCACTCAAGTACGTTCGTCCGGCGATCAGGCGCAAAGAAAATACGTACATCTCGAAGAATTCTCCACTTGGGCTCGGCGTTAGGGTTCAAAATTGCTTGACGAGTGACACCAAAACTCATTAGCACCACTACCAAGAGTACCACGAAATACGTCATGTTCTTCACCATTTTACCCATCATCGTAACCAGAGGACCTGAACAAGAAAATGATCATCGTCCGACATTCGTGTTATCCGATGCGCGATCTTCCCGAATTTTTATCGAACGCGACGTACCAAAGTATTTGTTCACCCCGAGAATGTTCAGTATCCTCAAGTACCAATAGATGCAGTCGACGCAATAAATGACGCGTCCGACGTCAAGGGTTGAATGCCTCAGGCGCAGGGCGAGACCGATTTGAAAAAATATTATAGCGGCCGCGTCGCAAGGATTCCACATGTTCCACGCCCACACGCTGAACTTGTGCGAGAGGGTGGCTGGTTCGGACGTCGCTATCTCTCGTACCTTCTCGCAACCGAGCGTGCAGATGTAAGCGATCGCGTAGATCTCGGCGAGCGACGGATGATCGTCCATGTGTATGAGGATGCTGTACGAGAAGAGTACCAAGAAGACGATGTACGCTATCTGCAAAATTGATCACGATCAGCGTGAGTCCGTATCGCTCGCCGGTCTGTTTGCCCGAAACTTACGGCGTTCGCCCAGAATTTGGTGATGGGCGCGGTGTAAAACTCGTACAATTTCTTCCTGAGCTTCAAAGGCCTGCTGTTCTTAATGTCGTAGTAGTCGGACTGAATGCCGAACGACGCCCGATGGATCCCGTCGTCGTTGTCCGTCAACACTTTTCCGTTTTCTTGTACGATCGTCTCCTTCGCTATCGTCGTAGTGTGTTCGTTGCTGATCAGAGCCTAGGGGGAGAGAACGAGGAGAAAATGACAGAAAAGTGCATACGGAAGCTAAAGAGTTAACAATGGGTACAGGACAATCAACACCGAGACAAGAGGAATTTCTTATTCATATAATAAATCCTCTTTACTAATTATTCGTCATTCCCAGAAACCATTTACAGTTGCCAACAAATTAATGAAAGAAATCGATCGGGTAAAGATGGTACAGCGTGTAAGAAGCAAACACTAAAACGTAAAGTCGTTTTTGTTAGCGCTCTAAGTGTATTAATGGCAGGGAGAGTAGCGTATTATATATTAATTTATGTACAAGTCGTAGAGATGGGCGTCGAAAACGAATTTCGAATATCCCATCCCTAATTATATTTACTTAAATAATTAATCTACTCGAAGTATACGATTACGACGGAACGAAGGAAACGTGTAAACTCGCAATCTATTGCATGGGGGGTGATAATAATATTGATACAAGTTCTGCGGAAGGGGGTTCCATCCAGCATAGAAACGTTTCCAAATAAGCTAGAAAGAGGAAAATAAGTAACTATCGCTACGATTCTATGAACATCAGACAAAAATAAGGAACACTAAACGACGAGTGGTGTGCGTAGTATCATGGTTGCATAGAACGCAAATTGTTAGTGCAATTGCGCAATGTAGTACAGGGAGAAAGTAAAAGTACGTATCGTCGATTACTCAATCCTTTTCGTCTCTTCGTGTTACAGTCGGGAACAGTTAATTCTTTAACGTGACGGGGGTCGAAGTACAAGGTTTTACACGTATGGTTCGAAACACTGAGTAACAGATTATTAAGAACAAACGACTGGGCAGTGGTTAGAGATCTTATTCGACCGCCGGGTAAAAAACATCGGTATATCGCGACAAAGGTGTCGAGTCTAGTTGGGCAAAGTAAAGTTCAGTGAATCAAGTCTTGTAGAAGAGATACCGATATTTTGACGGCGTGGTATCTAACATAAATATGAACGATTGTTTTTCGGCAATTATTGCTTTGTAGGGAACGATATACAAGTACGATTCGTTTCACAATAGAAGCTTTAATTGTCATCCTCACCGGTACGGATTCCGATATTGAATAAATAGAGGTTTTCCTCGACGATAACTAACAACATAAGAGAGACAGTTGAGAAGTGCACCGGAAAGTAGTGAACTTATCGGTCGTAATAATCATTGCATTGTCAGGCCATTATGGATTATACCTTAGCGCCTTGTTGGCTGCTGGATATTTTGCGTATGCTCAGGCTCCTGCGCTGACGTTTCTAAAAAACAATTCATATGCATACCCACATAGTCTATGAGTCACAAAAACAATTTCAATATCTCTACTGACGAACGATAACACTAGTTTATATCACGTTAACATTCACGAGTTACTAGACGTATACGATACCAAAAAAACATGTTTGTACGAACATAATTTACGTCTTATATTTGGGAACCTACATGCGCATACGTTTTCTCGTAATCGTTCAAACTGTTCAAAACCAGCAACCATATGTACATGTATATACCGAAAGTTGTGTCTCTAAAACGTCTAATTATTCACAATGATAATTCGTAATTTGTATCTATGTACAAAGAGCTCTTTCGCAAAATTCGCACAACGAATGGACGAGATTTGAGAACGTTGTTGAAAATAATGAAGCAGTGATCGGCACTATGTTCAGAAATAAATCAATAATTGCAGCGCGTGAAACGTGTAATGATGAGATCTTCATAAATGCAGTGACAGGCTAGTACTACGTTAATATTACCACTTGTCTACGTCTTTACAACAGCAATTAATCTCGCTCCCGAGTACAAGTTAGATTCGTACTGCGAGCATAGCAATTAGTGAACACTCCTCTAGATCTTTAGTCTCTCTTAATCACACGAGTTAACAGATCGTCACGTTAATCATTATTTTATACCTCTTTTGTCATAACGTTAGTGCAAAACGATGCATTACCTCGACGTCTGGACCCGTCGGGGCACTGTGCTCCGAGTCGCTGTCCTCTTTCTCATCCTCGAGAGCTATCTTGTGCTCCTCCTGCGTTTGAGGCATCAATTGCAATTCCTCGCGGCTCTTAAACTCCAAACGCGTTATATAAAATGGACAAACCAGTCCCAGCACAACCTGTAAGTGAGATTTAAAAAATTGGAAATGAAAAGTTGAAATTTTTCTTTGAAATCAANCTCTTAAACTCCAAACGCGTTATATAAAATGGACAAACCAGTCCCAGCACGACCTGTAAGTGAGATTTAAAAAATTGGAAATGAAAAGTTGAAATTTTTCTTTGAAATCAGAGATCATCGTGACAATTGCCTTTAAGTTCGTATTTTTGCGAGTACGGAGCCCTCCCATCCAGAGATCGGCTAAAATAATTTGGCTACAGGGATGCGCTAAAAGAGGTCTGTGATTAGCGGTAACTGCCAGAGAGAGGCACGTTTGACCAGACCAATTCTGCAGTTCAGACGTCAACAGTTGTTGCGTTTGATCGTCGTCTTGGCGATAACAATAGTCCAACAATTCCAAGGCTGTGAACAAAAGAATAGTGTTTTTAAAGTGCGTTACAGAAGCAAACGAGACGTTCGAGACCGAGACAATACCGATGTTTTCAAATTCTTTTCCGTAGCTCCTCAACTCGTCGTAAACCTCGGTTTCGAGATCGTCCTCGGCAGCTTCGTGCGCCATAGCTTTGTACAATTTGAGGGCGACCAGCGCCTTCGCCAAAGCCTCCTCTCCGTGCTGCCACATCAACAAAGCCATTTGCTGTCGTTTAGTCAAAACGGCCCAGATGAGCAGTTCGTTGAACGGATAATCGAACAGTGGCATGTCTCGATTAGCCGGTAACGTTTCGGCGAGTAAGCTCATCGTTAAGCTATCCTGCTTACTGCCAGAGCCGCCCGAGTAGTAACGAGCATTGGTACCCAGGACGCAACTGTTTCTATGCATGTGCTGAGGATGTGCTCCGGATCTCTTCATCACTTTCGTGTAGATCATGCGGAATCTTCTGCGCGTGTATTGCGATCGATACGCACCGCCCATCAGCTTATTGATCACTAAACCGATATCGTGCAGAGTGTACATGTAACCCCGGGGAATGTTCGGTCGAACGTCGCGGAGGATGTAGCCCAACGTGTTCGACGGGCCTTCTTTCTAAACAGCCAAGGAAGTATGTCTCCCGATTAGTTAAAAAGATTAAATCCAATTAGTCACGGGAATCGTCGAAGGAACTTACGGTACTGTACAGTTCTTCGAGTCGCGGTATGGACAAAAATTTTCGCATGGACACGCCATTTTCCAAGAGGAGCTTTACGAAATCGATCCTGTCGTGCTGCAGAGCCTGCATCATCGACTGTTCCAAAGCACCGGACGGCCACTTTTGGCCATAAACGAATATTTCGCTTCGTGCTATGTCCACTCGGTTCCAAATTAACGCTAACGACAGTTGCTCGGCCGGGGACAACTGTTTGGACTTGAACAGAGCCGTGAGTATCGTTTGATCGAGCTCCTGTGGCCTGTCTTGACTTATCCTAAATACTGTTATCTACGAACATTTAATTCCAACGTTTACAGCCGAATTATTTATTCCGTTTTTCTGTAAAACGAATCGTCGTGTAATTACCAAGTGTTTTTTTCGTGTACACTCCAAGAGTTCGTTGTACAATTGTTCGGCTTGTACCGGGGATGCTTTGAAAGTACGCATGATCGTTTCTAAAAGATGTTCTTTCATACTCTCTAATGGTCCCTCGTTCTCTTTAGTCTCCCCGTCCATATCAGACGCGTATCTACATTCAAATTGACGGCAATGAGTTTCGTGTCTCGAAAACAAAACGTTTCGTTTGTCGAAGTCTTGTCATTACTTGTGCATAAAAGCGATGAGATCGGCTGCGCGACCCGACCCATCACAAACGACTACCGGAACGGGAGGGTCGTCTGTGACATACTCCAAAACCGAACGGATCGTATTCGTTCCTCCCTCGATTACCAATGCCACAACAGGTATACTGCTGTGCGTATCTGTAACGATATATTCACTGACGACGACAATATTAATTATATATAAACGATACTCACAAGGCTGCAATTTCAGATTAGAAATGTATTTCTCTAATTCCCTGCGCAGCTTGATTTCTGCGCCGTATCGACCACCCGTGCCGTTGTCCACCAATAAAAAATACGCATGACGATTGTTTAGAACAGCGTATTTAGACCTGAGCAACCCATGAAATATTGTTAGAACGATTCACGCGAAGTTCTGTTCTGAACGAAGTTCGGACGTCTTACCAAGGAGACGAAAGACAATCGTATGGCACTTCACCCCCACGGCTAACGAGTTCATGATTCTTGTCCAAGATTCCCCATGGTGCTATACCAATGCTGACCACTCGACCTTGCCTCTGAGCTCTTTCTAACAACAACGCGTCTCCCACTTGCCTCGTTACACCTGAATCGAGATAACGATTGAAATCCTCCGACAGAACGATCAGTCGATCTTTTACGTGGACGATATCTACCTGTGTTCGTTCCACCCGTAAATATCCATGCGCCGGTGGTCTTCGCAGCCTTCAACAGGCCCTTCCTCAGCACCTTTTTCAAGGTAGGCTGTAGCTCGAAGTTGGAACGACCGCCGTGCACGGTTATCAACAACTTGGGCAATCCCAAGTTCCATTGGCGACACAACAGTTGTACTATCGGTTCTGGTCTTGTGTCATGAGCGAGCCTGACGTACTGCAAATTTAATCATACACGTTAGATCTAGTTAATTATGCAGATTTCGTTCTCCTGTTTACCTGAGCTTTGGTCGGGTGCGGTCCACCTTGAAACTCGATGGTACCGTAGGCATCGGTCGGGAAGGGCCTTGTATTTTTTGCGGGCGACCATTGCTTTCGATCTTTCTCTTTGGTATTGCTAGCGGTGTAGCTCTGTACGTCTATACCAGCTCTGCAGTGATGAGTGTACGAGTACCCGCAACAACATCTATAACGATCGATTACTTACTACTACTTTTCCTAGAAGACAAGGATCAAATGCACTTGGGTACAAAATAATTGTATCCCTCTGCACCTAATCTTCTTTTTTTAGCACAACAGGAAATATCTATGTACATCATACGTTTCACTTGATTCTCGTTATAAAGGGAACTTTTGAATACATACAGTTCTGTAAACGGTATTAGCTACAGGAAAGAATTGAAACACTTGGCAATACGATTATGTGTTCTATTAAAATCGCTTAATTATCCAGTACTACGAAACGTGATATATTACCACAATAGTTAATACACACATATAGGTAATCCACTTGGCTGCATGGTGTAATAAACGTGAGGCTCAAGGGAGAACGAAGCGTTTTATATATAGCGGTAAACAAAAACGATCAATTAAAAATAATGATAGATCAATGAAAAGAAGCAACTCCATAAGTACTGTGCAAACTTCACGTAATGCAACAGTTCTTTCGATACGAACCATTAACGCTGAGAACTGTATAGAATGCATGTAATTAATATTATTTCGTTAATGATTACCGGGGGTGTATAAATTATTTCATCGATTAAAGCGATAATGTTATTTGGCTTAATGACGAAGCTCCGACTCATGAATAAAAGAAAATGCACATAATGATAGTCCTTCAGTACATGTATACAGAAATATATATATTTGCAGAAGCAATATCAAATATCTTCATCTAATTCTTTTTAAATAAACGCGGATATTCTTTTTATTTCTTTTGTGGGACAAAACCCACGATTGAACTCTCACCTGGAAGTGGTGATCACGTCATACTCTGCATTCCTATCTCCCTTAACTTGTATAAACCTATAAATGGAATGAAAGAAAGAAAAGTAAATGGAAAAGAAAAATGAACATAAGAGATTGTGTTAGTAATGACCTGGTAGCAACTATAACAGACCTCGAAACAATAATCGTATACAAGTAACGTGTAAAAAACAAATCATAAAATCTGTTTGTAGATCAAAAGAAACTTGAAAATCAAAGTGCATTAAAAACAGCTATCGCATTCGTTCTGCTTATATTGCCTCTGCAAAAATATTGTTCTCTTCTAATGGAATATCCGACAATCTTATTTGACAACAGAAAGTTTGAACAAGTACAGGAATTTAATAATGCATGATGTGTTATAAACAGCATACACTGGAAAAATTATTGTCTCTGAAAACTAATACGTTCCATATTCCTTGTAATAAAGAAATAAAGGTACGACACTGGGTCACAGTAGTATAACGTTGCAATGTGCCTTCAGCATTATAAAATCATTTACCAAGATTTCCATTAACCGTGATGTATAATAAGTAAATGCATTCTGTAAGAATGTTTGGCAAGACATAAACGTAAGAAGAAAAATGGACACTACCTACCTGTGTTCATCCTCGGCACTTGGTATAAATTTCGAACACTCCCTTTTTTGAAAAGTTGCCTCTATCCAACTGCATTCAGTCGTCTATAAAAGATTTATTTGTTTGACTGCAAACATATCGTATCGTGAATAGATGCATGCCGTGTATATACTTTAAAACGTGTAATATACTGGATCGAAAGGGATAGACCAAGCGTTTGTAGAAATCAAAAGAAAGTAGGATTAAAATGTGCTATACCTTTGCCTTTTTTCTCTTCACTTTATGAGTATCGGCTCCACAAATAATATTTCCGATTGCCATCTTGACATGTATTCACGGAATATACAAACTAAAAAGTAGTGACAGACAAAACCAAATACAAATGAAAAGAAATAATATATTTTTAAGTATGCGAAATACATGATTAGAAAAAGTTACATCTGCAACAAGTTGGACAAAAATTTAAGTACAAAGTACAACGATTACACGACGAATTGAATTATACGTGTGAACAATTATCATGGAAACAATATTTTAGAAACCACTGGACGAATTGGACAGTCTTAAAACACGTGGATAACATAAAAATTGCATACAACAAAGATAAGATAAACGATGGAGATAAGGAAATTAATCTTCTAGCATTATCTTTCTTAGTTCTACTTCCTATGAGTATCGCAGTTAATTACACATGATACAAGCGTTTTCGCGTGTGGCAATTGAAGTTCATTTATTTGCTTTATTGTACACAAGAATAAACTTAGTACTTCCATAACATTTTACAATTTATTTCATGTACAATTTGACAATAAGTATCGTTTAGGTATCTACATATTTCATTTATTTGCTTCTATATTTTCAATGACAATGACTATAAATCAACCAGAGAAAAGGCAACAAGTATATTGTCTGAAATGATTTGGTATTAACAAAAATGGTTCTGTATCAAAGAACAAGTAAATCAATTATGTAAATGTGATATGACAAGAGTACAGTGAATTAATATCATTGTGTTTTCATATCATTTCATAATACTTACCATGCGACAACTTTTGGTTTTGTCTATCATATCTACATAGAACTGCATGAACAATATCAATGTGTGCTCTGCTCAATTAAAATAGTTACATTCGCAGTCCGAATGCGTACAGATTCTGATCGGTATAAGCGACTACTAGCAGATAATTAAACCGAGGTGGACAAGCGATTTATCTGAAAAAGATCAATGTGTCATACACACAAATGTAAATTAAAACCAATATTAATGATATTTAAATTATCAAGTATCCTTCGTTTCAATTTACTGTCACAGGTTCGTTACCAAATCGATTACACTTTGTCGTACAACGTTACGATCTCAAATTGAGAGCGATCGTTAGGAACCTTGAGCTGAATCGTAATTTTTATTTCACGCAAACGAAATGTTAATTAAAGGAGTATCGTGTGTCGCGAGTTTAAAACAGGCGGGAAAGTAGTCTGTCATGTGCTTGCCGAGTTAACCTGAGAGCTACGACATCGAAATCGTCGAGAAATATTAAACTTTTGATTCGTTAACAACACGTACACTCAAATCACATCGTCCGCGAGTAAAAAGTGCATATTAAAAACACGGGACGACAACGAATTCGTGAGGAAACGATGCTGGTTCGCGCGTACCTTAAATATTACGTACCAGTGAGTAATTTTCAAGTAATCGTACACATCGCGCGTGAAATATCGCACACGCATAACGAAGAACCACCACTCGCGTGTATTCTTAATCACTTTACTCCTGTGCGATGCCTCTCCGGCGATACGCGCGATTCATAAACTCCTCCTCTCTCTAGTTTTCCTTCTTACGTCACGCAGATCGCCTCTCCCGCAATATCTACGCGAGGTACTCGCATTTTTTCTCCTCCTTTGTTATACGTCGCCGTACGTCGCGATCGCGGGACGTTTCGTGTTCTACACGTTTCGTAACGTGGCGAAACGTCAACGGCGATAAAACGTCCCGTGCGGAGCACCCGTTTTGCGTACCATCCCCCTTGGAACTTGAAAATATCGAGAGTTCGATTCGAGCTAGTTCCCCTGCATCGTTACCACTGGACAAAGACGGCAAAGTAGGCCAAGAACAAGGTTTTTGACTCTAACATTGGACTCCGAGACATCGATTACTATATGTGTTCGAATTTTATTAACACGTCGTTTACGGGGTCGTTAGGAGCATAAAAATACATGGAGAAATTTCGTCCGCTTATTTCATTTAACAATCGTTAATATACCTTTGTAAAAAAGTTGGAGCATAATCGAAGCGGAAACTCCGAGAGTAAACCCCCACTTGTCGGATTCTAACCCGACACCCCTACTTCCGTCCCAAGGGAGAAAAATGCGGATTCTCCTTCGCAGCATATTTCTTAATAAAGATTTTTCAACTTTCGTCTCTTCTGGGATCCTGCAGATATTTTTAAATATTATTTTCTCCGCATTTTTACATGACCTTCTATCCCCAAGTTGCCATTTCCCATTACTCCAAACGAGCAACGTCTCTAAAAACGGCTAAGGGATACTTGTCCGTGTTTGAAGTGACCGGATATCGAGCCAGAATATGATCGTACATCCGATCATGCTTGATCGGAAGTTAAGGACGAGTAGTTGTTACGATAGACTTTGAACGAAAATACATAGAACATAATTTCAAATATTTATTGTTTATCGCAATTATACAACTTGACATTTTTATTCTGGTTTTTCAGGACACGATACTTTGGGTTTGCTAGACGAGTCCAATTCCGATTTGTTGGCTCTATTGGATCGAAGAACTGCACCTGGGCTCGGGTATGGCCTCATTTGATAAAGCGGTCCCGAAGCAGTCGTATCTGCCCCTGTCTTAGCTTCGTTGTGCCTCGCTAGGCCATCAGACCACTTCCCCCTACGAAAATTGTTTCACAATTCGAAAATAAAGCTTTTCGTTTATATAAATTTAAGAAGTATTTAAGTATACCGTGGAATGTCGCTGTATGATGCTGGATCCATAGGATCCAATGTCCTATCCTTTTTCTCTTTAGCCTCGGACCGTTCCATTCGTTGGCTTCTTTTATTATCTCCCGATTTGTGTCTCGATCTGCTTTCCGATTTTCGATCCTTTTTCGCTTCGGGTTCATCTGCCTAAAAGTTCGAACGATACGTCATGATTAATCAAGTAATTGAGACAGTTATTCAGTAAGTTTTTATTTTATTAAAAAAGTATATTACGAACTTCCATTGGTTCTTGCTCACTACCACTGTCGTCACTTGACAAATTGTCGTCCTGATCCGCCGCTTTGAGGTGCAAATCTTCCCTCAATTGGGATGCTGGTTGAGATATTTGACATTTTGGATGGCCAGGTGGTAGCCAGGCTACCAAATCTGACGACCAGTCCCAATAGTAATGTTGACCACTGTTAACAAATCAAATACGTTAAAATGAAATGAATAGAACAGCACGATTAAAATAAAACGATTGATACTCACGATCCAGGATCATAAACAGCTTTCCAAGTCTCTGGTAACGGATACCTCTGAATCAATCGCATTTGTTTCTTCAAATATTTATCAGACGGTTGTACATGACCGAGTCCCCATATTTCTTTACACTTTTTTGTACATTCATGATAAATATTATACTTATTAGGGCAACCGCTGTATCCCTAGATAAATAAATGAGAGTCGTGTTTCACGTTCCAATCCATCGTTTAATCACATTTTTAAGATAATATTTACCATAAATTTTTGGGAAATGTCGATCTGATTGATGTCATCCTTTGCGCTGTCGTAANCAACCATATGTACATGTATATACCGAAAGTTGTGTCTCTAAAACGTCTAAGTGACTAATTCGTAACAATGATAATTCGTAATTTGTATCTATGTACAAAGAGCTCTTTCGCAAAATTCGCACAACGAATGGACGAGATTTGAGAACGTTGTTGAAAATAATGAAGCAGTGATCGGCACTATGTTCAGAAATAAATCAATAATTGCAGCGCGTGAAACGTGTAATGATGAGATCTTCATAAATGCAGTGACAGGCTAGTACTACGTTAATATTACCACTTGTCTACGTCTTTACAACAGCAATTAATCTCGCTCCCGAGTACAAGTTAGATTCGTACTGCGAGCATAGCAATTAGTGAACACTCCTCTAGATCTTTAGTCTCTCTTAATCACACGAGTTAACAGATCGTCACGTTAATCATTATTTTATACCTCTTTTGTCATAACGTTAGTGCAAAACGATGCATTACCTCGACGTCTGGACCCGTCGGGGCACTGTGCTCCGAGTCGCTGTCCTCTTTCTCATCCTCGAGAGCTATCTTGTGCTCCTCCTGCGTTTGAGGCATCAATTGCAATTCCTCGCGGCTCTTAAACTCCAAACGCGTTATATAAAATGGACAAACCAGTCCCAGCACGACCTGTAAGTGAGATTTAAAAAATTGGAAATGAAAAGTTGAAATTTTTCTTTGAAATCAGAGATCATCGTGACAATTGCCTTTAAGTTCGTATTTTTGCGAGTACGGAGCCCTCCCATCCAGAGATCGGCTAAAATAATTTGGCTACAGGGATGCGCTAAAAGAGGTCTGTGATTAGCGGTAACTGCCAGAGAGAGGCACGTTTGACCAGACCAATTCTGCAGTTCAGACGTCAACAGTTGTTGCGTTTGATCGTCGTCTTGGCGATAACAATAGTCCAACAATTCCAAGGCTGTGAACAAAAGAATAGTGTTTTTAAAGTGCGTTACAGAAGCAAACGAGACGTTCGAGACCGAGACAATACCGATGTTTTCAAATTCTTTTCCGTAGCTCCTCAACTCGTCGTAAACCTCGGTTTCGAGATCGTCCTCGGCAGCTTCGTGCGCCATAGCTTTGTACAATTTGAGGGCGACCAGCGCCTTCGCCAAAGCCTCCTCTCCGTGCTGCCACATCAACAAAGCCATTTGCTGTCGTTTAGTCAAAACGGCCCAGATGAGCAGTTCGTTGAACGGATAATCGAACAGTGGCATGTCTCGATTAGCCGGTAACGTTTCGGCGAGTAAGCTCATCGTTAAGCTATCCTGCTTACTGCCAGAGCCGCCCGAGTAGTAACGAGCATTGGTACCCAGGACGCAACTGTTTCTATGCATGTGCTGAGGATGTGCTCCGGATCTCTTCATCACTTTCGTGTAGATCATGCGGAATCTTCTGCGCGTGTATTGCGATCGATACGCACCGCCCATCAGCTTATTGATCACTAAACCGATATCGTGCAGAGTGTACATGTAACCCCGGGGAATGTTCGGTCGAACGTCGCGGAGGATGTAGCCCAACGTGTTCGACGGGCCTTCTTTCTAAACAGCCAAGGAAGTATGTCTCCCGATTAGTTAAAAAGATTAAATCCAATTAGTCACGGGAATCGTCGAAGGAACTTACGGTACTGTACAGTTCTTCGAGTCGCGGTATGGACAAAAATTTTCGCATGGACACGCCATTTTCCAAGAGGAGCTTTACGAAATCGATCCTGTCGTGCTGCAGAGCCTGCATCATCGACTGTTCCAAAGCACCGGACGGCCACTTTTGGCCATAAACGAATATTTCGCTTCGTGCTANAACAGTTTTAATCCATCACACGTCGAATATTGTATTTGTAAAATAATGCGAGTTACAATTGTTGATGTATTATAGGTATTCCTTTCCCGTAACGCAATAAGTAACATTTACGACAATGACATAATTCCAGAAGACTGATCTCTATATTATTAGTTTACAGTCTGGATAACACTGTCGTCCGAAGAATATTATTGTTTATACAAAATCAATCTTTGAAATGGCGTCAATCTTAAAAACCATTAACGGTTTTCAACTGTTCAACAAATGTTTAACGAGAAGGTATTAAAAGAACAATAGTACACAATTTATTAACCTGCACATACTTGTAATTTATGATTGAAACCTGTTTACTCGAATTAGTTGTCTGTAATATTAAAGTTTGATATAATTATTTTAGTTTCGACGTGACAACAGTCCCGAGTCGAGGTAAAAGGATGAATCCTCCACCTAAGAAACGCCATCCGGAGTGGCTTCCAAAACCAACGCGTGTGGTGTGGTTCTAAAACAATAAACATTTGCCTCGTCTATTACTTTATAAATGTATTAACCTGCTAATATTGTTTGTACCAGCTCTATAATGAAGGCCTCACTTCAGAAAATAAGGAATTTCTCAACGAAGTCGTAGCACAGAATCTAGCATTGCAATCACTCAAATCTCCACTAAATACTGAATTAGTTCAGTCGACAGAAACGTGGACTAAGAATTCTAAACGTACTGGTTTAATTGGCAAAAAGATAGGAGTGTGTCCGATGTGGTTAAAAAGTGGAAGAAAAGTTTTGACTACCCTGATACAGGTAATATATTGCGATACAATACGATATGAAGTTTAAGTGCATCACCTCAATGTCTCTCGTGCCTTGGCAGATTATAGACAATGAAGTAGTAAAGTATATACCGCCAGAAGAATATAATCCAGTTGTGAAATCCAAATATCCTAATGTAAGAGTAAAAAATGGGTGTCTAGTTCTGGGTGCTGTGAACATTGATCCACAAAAGGTAGATCACGATCTTTCGTCGCCTCCAATACGTTTCTCGACCACGGTATTGACACCGTTCGATTCTACAGATCACGAAGGCGTACGCTGGAATATTTGATGCAGCCGGAGTCACGCCAAAGAAAACTTTAATGAGATTCACGATTTCTCCCGATGCTGCTCTCGAACCAGGAACTCCTTTGAGCGCGTGCCATTTCAAACCAGGAGACTATCTGGATGTACGAGGGAAAACGTAAATCTCTTGTTGTTCGAGAGACGTCTTATAGATGTCAAATATTTTAGTCCCTTCATAACGAACGTAGAACATTGACGACGTCGTCTGTAAATGTGTAGGGTAGATCGTGGTTTTCAAGGTGTCATGAAGAGATGGGGATTTCACGGCATGCCTGCATCCCACGGTGTGACGAAAACGCATAGGAGGCCAGGTAACATTGGCTCGGGAGGCGAGATGGCGAGGGTGAGGCCTGGTACCAAAATGCCTGGGCATATGGGAAATCATTGGCGTGTCCTTCGTGGTGTCAAGGTAATTTCAATCGACCGAATTCGAAGCTTGATATCGTTTTAAGATTCGACGAACGCGCCGAGTTCGTCTTCAGAAATACATGAAATGAGGAGAAGTCGATACAATTTTGTTCTTATTTTTTGTTAAGAGTATAACAAAACGATATATTAAAAAGTACAATTGAATTTTTATTTCTCGATAGAAGTGTATATAATTTGTTTTGTAATGTTTCCGATCAGTGAACTGCGATTGAGACGATCAGTCGGTACAACGATCGTATCGAATTATCGTTTACATTTACTTTACGCATGAACACGGTTTCTTGCAAATGCCTTTTGCAAACTTTATACAAAAGATAGTACATATTTAATTTTCCTCATTCGTCTAAAATAATTACAATTTTCATGACGAATAAATTCTATTAAAGGAATCAGAATGTTTATTTTCTATATATAAAATTGTGTGTTTAGCGTTTAGTATAGAAATAACGTATATCAATATAATTTCTTAATCGTTTACGTGAAATACGTGAACGACTTAATACGTCTATAATGAACTTGAAATCTTATATTACTACGTAGTTACAAAATAGCGATCGTTTTCAAGAGGATATATTATGTCGAAAGGAAGATGTACTACTATACAACAGTGGCACAATGAAAATTTTACATCAACTGACAAGAAATATATATACTCACGATTCGTAATTCATTTATTGTTTATTTTTAAATTATAGCCTATGATGTAAATAATCATACGAAAAATGTATAAGACCGATAGACGTTAGCTATATTATATATACCAACAAATTTTTATCAACAAGAGATCATGCAATTTTTTTTCCCCCTAATATTTCTATATTAGAAATGTACATGTATTTAAAAAATTACTAATTATAATGCCGTTTAAGAAGTAAAGCTGCATCTCCGACTACATCGTTAAAATTATCGAGAGACTTGTTCTAACTTCCTTTCGTCGCTAGTTCAGATACATAGTTCCCCGGTTACGTGAAATAAAAATTTGCCAACGAGTTCTCCTCGTTTTAGAAAGTACCTCGTCATAAATAGTAGTAGATTAATAAATAATTACAATTATGGAATATAACTGAAGATAAGAGATTATTAACAATATTATTATTATTAACAACTAGAAAATGACTTTGAAGTTTTTCGTTTCACTTATATATGTTGCAGATACTACGAATAAACACCAAATATAATGTAATTTGGGTATTGGCTCAGAACGTACCAGGAGAGACGAATACCATGTGCTATTTGTACGATACGGTCCTTCCGCACAGAAAGAACGAGTCGCCGCACTTCCCTACCTATTTCCCGAACGAAAAGACGGATGAAGAACTTCCGGAAAATCTTTACGCGGACGACGTTCAGCCGTTCGACGCTCCCACTATCGAATTTCAGCCGGAGTCATCGTAATGGTAATGGCGTAGCAAATAAACAAAATACTTTTTAACGAGAACTCGTCGAATTGAAATTTTTTTAGCAACCTGTCTGTTCACTCGACGGTTGTAGTGTTCGTCTTCTCTACCTCTCTCTCTCTGCCTTTTTCGGAAATAATTCGTAGCCGTGAATTGAGCTAATAAAGAATAATCAATCGATTTATTTTTATTTAGTAATGAATATTATTATAAATTTAACATGCCTAAAATATACATGGTTCGTCTTATAAATGTAACGTTGCTAACCGAGACTCGTTTAGAGTTAAGGTGGAGAGCAGCACGATCAAACGATAAAAAGAATGTTTTCTTTCCGTCTTCCTTACTTTCTCTTGCTTTTTGCTGTGTTTGCTCTTCAATTCAGAGAGCACGTTAATCGATGAGTCGCTATAATAATTTAGTCGTTATAATGCACGCTGTTTGCATTGGATTAAATTTCGCTCCACTGTCGATTTGTTTTCTCTTTTTCTTACTTTCGTGCGGTCGAAAAAATCAGTTAACGTATATGCGTATAGTTAAAAGAATCAAAAAGTAATTAATAGAACGCATATTCTTATGTGAATAAGAAACTTTTTCGCTTAGTCAGTTTGCCCGCGGCTCGTTGCAACCTCCTTTCTCCCGGGACAGAGTGCCGGCCAGTGAGATAATTACGTTTGTCAATTATTAGCGAAAAGAAACGTGATCCTTGGTTCAGCAGTGGCATAGTGCAGAATTGCCACGTGTCGCGGGAGCAAGAACGAGACAGAATAGAAAAGGGTAAGCAAAATGGCTCCGTAATGGAGTTTGTCGGGGAGGGACGGCACGATCGGATAAGAAATAACGGAGGCCCTCTCAGAATTTAAAACCTCCGCCTGGCGTGTTGTCGAAGTCGAATATCGGTTCCACGATCTGTGTCTGTGGTTCTACGCTCGTGTCGTTGGCCTGAAAACACGATACGGAACGTTCGTCTGAAATTCTTCGAAACGGAAACATGCGAGTCGACAATGGTGTGTACTTACGTCTCCCGAAAAATATTGCTCAATGATTTCAAACGCTAGCTTATAAATATCTATGTTATCGTGATTTTGTAGCTCTTCGATCTTGGTCAAACCTAGAAGAACAACGTATTGAAATACGAATTAGCATTCCGTCGAGGAAGACGTTCGAAAATAATGTTAAGAGTATCGTCGGGACCGACCTGAACATTCTTCGATCATAGTGGCCAATTGATCGAATTGCGATCCAGCAAGTTTGAGCATATTGTTTATCCCGTCTAAAACAACCTGTACAACTTGAGTATCTTTACAGTCGAGAAGGTTACAGAATGGTTCGATTACGCCTTCTTGTATCATTCGCGTGACTTGTTCTTCGTTGCCACTTATCGTTAAGTTGCTGATTGCCCATGCCGCTTCCTTTTGCGTTTGGAATTCACCCTACGATCGGAGATATAACATTTTTCGATTAAACGAGTCTGAACGGTAGTCATGATCACGTGTATACGTATATCCTTACGTTCGCTAAATTGCGAATAATAAGTGGCAGTAATCCGGCGTCTATGACCGCTTGAACCTGGGACTGATTGCCGGCGGTCACGTTCGAAAGGAACCAAACTGCTTCTTTACAAATCTTTTCCCTCGTGTGGGTTAATAAATTAGGGAAGTACGAAAGAGCGTCGCAGTTTAGTACGACCTGCGTCTGTTCGTCTGTACCAGTTACGATATTGCCGACTGCCCTGAGAGCCGCTGTTTGAACCTTAACTTCTTTGTGCGAGAGTAGTGGTATGAGACGGGGCACTACACCGCTGTCTATGACCAACTGGATTTGTGAGTTACCGCCATCGGTCAGATAACTCAATGCCCACACCGTATCGACCAGAATCTACAGACACACATACCAAGCGTCACGTCGATTACTCGTTACCGCTAATATAAAACACTGTGTTCACACTCTTTCCTTACGTTTATATCTGTGTGATGGATGAGCATGTTGAGAGCAGGCAAAATTTCTTTGATAGTTTGAACAGGTGGCGGTGGATCTTTGTTCCTACATAAATTTACGATTACCCATGTTACGTTGCGTAAAAAACTAATTGGTATATCCGGTTTGATAAACATTAACAACGGTCGTACAACGCCGAGCTCGATAACGTAATCCCTAGACACTGGACCGTCTCCGATAATATTTCCTGGAGTAGACGAAACGTTAGAGCGGCCGTGTCGATCGTACCTGTACTCGTATCGACGTTACGTACCTAAAGCCCAAACGGCTTGTTCGCAAACATTTTGTTGACTCGACAGCAGCAGACGCAAGAAGTGTGGAACCGCGCCAGCACTTACGACCGCCTGCGTTTGAGACGACGTTCCACTCGCAATATTTGTCAAAGCCCATGCTGCTTCGAACTGCAGAGACGGACTACCAAGCAAGCGACAGAGATAATTAGAAAAAAAAAAGTAGACGATACGATCTCGAAATCGTTAGTGAATTCTTTACCTGTTGTGCTGTTCGAGACAGTCGACTAAAATAGGTAAAATGCCACTGTCGATCAGTCGATCGATCGGTGGGTTACGATCCGAGGACAACAACTTTCTAGCCGATTGCACAGCTTGTAACTGAACGGTCGGATCTTTGCTAGCAGCTTTCATTACTAATTCTTTTAGATTGATTTTTGACAACTCGACGAGATGTTTGTCGTCTTCCTCGTCTGAAACAAGACATTGGTCGACAATCAATCAATTTTCTGCTCAACGACATCGAACGTATCTTTTTTTTTTTAATTGGAGTTACCTGTTAAATCTATAGGCACATTTCTTCGTTTCTGTAAAGTTTCATCACGTTTGTTTTTGCGTAACTCCACCGTTACTTCGTTTCTTCTTCTTCTCATTTCCTAATAAACGGAGTACACATTGTTCAACCAACATTATGTAACGATATTTAACATTTCTCGAGCTATTGAATTTAATTTCAAGGTACGACTTGGAACGAAGACGGTACATCTGTATTTTGAAAGTCACGACATTACGAAGATCGAATATAACTTCACTGCAGGTAAAATCAAAATCTTAAAAAGTGAAGCATTATACGATTATGTTATATAATATGACTAGCATTGTAATGCAAAGAAATGAAAAATCTCTGCANGCGTAACTCCACCGTTACTTCGTTTCTTCTTCTTCTCATTTCCTAATAAATGGGGTACACATTGTTCAACCAACATTATGTAACGATATTTAACATTTCTCGAGCTATTGAATTTAATTTCAAGGTACGACTTGGAACGAAGACGATACATCTGTATTTTGAAAGTCACGACATTACGAAGATCGAATATAACTTCACTGCAGGTAAAATCAAAATCTTAAAAAGTGAAGCATTATATGATTATGTTATATAATATGACTAGCATTGTAATGCAAAGAAATGAAAAATCTCTGCGATGAAAGAATTACTATTCGAAGAAACTAATTCTTGGCCAGAATAAATTAGCAGTATAAACGTTACAGGCTTTTCCTCTCTGCTTCTGTGAAGCTCAAAAATGTTACATTGAAATGGATACATTGAAACTGAGTGGAAAAAATAATATAACAAATATTAGTACGATATACCGACGATATGCCTTAACAGCTANTGAGTTACCGCCATCGGTCAGATAACTCAATGCCCACACCGTATCGACCAGAATCTACAGACACACATACCAAGCGTCACGTCGATTACTCGTTACCGCTAATATAAAACACTGTGTTCACACTCTTTCCTTACGTTTATATCTGTGTGATGGATGAGCATGTTGAGAGCAGGCAAAATTTCTTTGATAGTTTGAACAGGTGGCGGTGGATCTTTGTTCCTACATAAATTTACGATTACCCATGTTACGTTGCGTAAAAAACTAATTGGTATATCCGGTTTGATAAACATTAACAACGGTCGTACAACGCCGAGCTCGATAACGTAATCCCTAGACACTGGACCGTCTCCGATAATATTTCCTGGAGTAGACGAAACGTTAGAGCGGCCGTGTCGATCGTACCTGTACTCGTATCGACGTTACGTACCTAAAGCCCAAACGGCTTGTTCGCAAACATTTTGTTGACTCGACAGCAGCAGACGCAAGAAGTGTGGAACCGCGCCAGCACTTACGACCGCCTGCGTTTGAGACGACGTTCCACTCGCAATATTTGTCAAAGCCCATGCTGCTTCGAACTGCAGAGACGGACTACCAAGCAAGCGACAGAGATAATTAGAAAAAAAAAAGTAGACGATACGATCTCGAAATCGTTAGTGAATTCTTTACCTGTTGTGCTGTTCGAGACAGTCGACTAAAATAGGTAAAATGCCACTGTCGATCAGTCGATCGATCGGTGGGTTACGATCCGAGGACAACAACTTTCTAGCCGATTGCACAGCTTGTAACTGAACGGTCGGATCTTTGCTAGCAGCTTTCATTACTAATTCTTTTAGATTGATTTTTGACAACTCGACGAGATGTTTGTCGTCTTCCTCGTCTGAAACAAGACATTGGTCGACAATCAATCAATTTTCTGCTCAACGACATCGAACGTATCTTTTTTTTTTTAATTGGAGTTACCTGTTAAATCTATAGGCACATTTCTTCGTTTCTGTAAAGTTTCATCACGTTTGTTTTTGCGTAACTCCACCGTTACTTCGTTTCTTCTTCTTCTCATTTCCTAATAAACGGAGTACACATTGTTCAACCAACATTATGTAACGATATTTAACATTTCTCGAGCTATTGAATTTAATTTCAAGGTACGACTTGGAACGAAGACGGTACATCTGTATTTTGAAAGTCACGACATTACGAAGATCGAATATAACTTCACTGCAGGTAAAATCAAAATCTTAAAAAGTGAAGCATTATACGATTATGTTATATAATATGACTAGCATTGTAATGCAAAGAAATGAAAAATCTCTGCAATGAAAGAATTACTATTCGAAGAAACTAATTCTTGGCCAGAATAAATTAGCAGTATAAACGTTACAGGCTTTTCCTCTCTGCTTCTGTGAAGCTCAAAAATGTTACATTGAAATGGATACATTGAAACTGAGTGGAAAAAATAATATAACAAATATTAGTACGATATACCGACGATATGCCTTAACAGCTAATTACGAAATACAAATGTAAAATGGACTAAAGGGAGTACGAAAACATTACGCTTATTTACGTCGGAAGAGACGTAATGTCATTACATGGATAGTTGTAGTAAAATCATTCATAATATCATCGGGAAATAATTAAAGCGAGAGAGAGCGATATCTCGATTACATTTCCCGTGATAAATCGTCGCAATCCGTTCGTATCTCGTCGACACATGACGTTACTTGAAAGACCGTCGAGTCCTTCCACTTGTTCCGGGGCCCCCCGTTCGAAATCCAACACGGCCGAACGTTCGACCAAGTTCCATCCAAGAAAGTTCCCGTGGAAGCGTGTCGAACGGGGAACACGGTAAAATTGATTCGAGACAACGAATTGCGCGACTGCATCGCGCGCGATGATAGTCGGGGTGAAAAACCATCGTTGGCGAAGATAACGTTTGCGGTGTGATCCCGACAGCTGAGCCGAGGCTTTCGGGCACACAAACGTAACTGCGCACAACGTCGAGCACACCGGATACTCACATCTTGATCTTTGCCTTTGTTCTTAAACACCATCATTCGATTCTTGCCCTCCGTTCTTAGCATTTCCGCCGCCATTTTTTCAATAACCAATCCTTCGTGCTCCGCCGTGTATTGATATGTGCCGGCACCCGGATGCCCGTGCCCGTGTGTTAATGCGAAAAATACCCCGTGTCCCGTGTTACTGCGGTCGATTTACTTCGACAACTGCATCCCGTTGCGCGACTGCCTTAATGTACGTCGATACGCGGTGCAATATCATGTATAACACTCCCGTAAGCGTTCCGTTGAATCACGATCGGTCACACGACGACGACGACGGAATTTTCACTGCGGTCACGTTTCCCTCAGCAGTCAGCATAAACCACGCAACGTTTCGACCATTCCGAAAAGAACATCGGAAATGACCGTGGTGGTGGCGCTTCGGTTACCGATTACCATATACCTATACCTATATATTTTATTAGATTTCACTGTAGAAGTGTAGTTGAATCGACGATAATTATAGATATTTTGCAAGATATGACGTGCAGTTTAGGAAATATATAATTGTATTGAATTTAAGGATTGTTCGATCGAGTATAAAACAAATTTATTTGATAACGAAATTTTATTCTTAAGTCCAAAAAGAAAATCCCTATGTAAAAAAACAGATCGTGCCGAAGACAAGCCGTGATAACGACACAGTTCACATGTGTTCACGTGTGATTCACTTTTAGTCAGGCTCTTTTAGATCAGTGTTCCCCGATTGATTCTAATTTGATCGGTCGGTACAGGTTGAGTTGGGTTTAGTTCTGACTGTTCTGTGAGTAGTTTTGTGGCTTGCGATATTTTGCAAATAATTGTATCACGAAATGTCTGCGATTAGTTTATTAAACCCCAAAGCTGAATTCGCCAGAGCCTCAGCTGCGTTGGGCATAAATATATCGGGCGCTAAAGGAATTCAAGATATAATGAAAACGAATCTCGGCCCGAAAGGAACCATGAAGATGTATGTATATGTACTTATGATCCTCACGTGTCGCATAAGAATTGTTTCGTTTCATTTTACGTGATACGTTAAAGAATAAACGTAAAACCCAAACGACACTTTGTATTCTCTTCGTATTACCTTGCACCGAAACTAGTTCCGATGCGAACAGTAAAATTTGACCACACCATTGTTGTCCTTATTAGGTAGTAAGTTGACGTTGCCGTCGACTACCGGCAACGAACGACTTAACAACGTATTTCCTAATTTCCTTGTTCGATAATTAAGAACTTGTACACGTTCCGATGTGACGTTTGAAATGTTATTTTTAAAGGCTGGTCTCGGGAGCAGGTGACATAAAGATTACAAAAGATGGAAACGTATTGTTGCACTTGATGCAAATTCAACACCCGACCGCAGCTCTGATCGCCAGAGCGTCCACTGCCCAAGACGATATTACTGGAGACGGTACGACCAGTACTGTGCTGGTCATCGGAGAACTTTTGAAGCAAGCCGAGATTTATATATCCGAAGGCCTTCATCCTAGGATGCTCACAGATGGATTTGAACTTGCCAAGATCAAGGCTCTAGAAGTGCTGGACTCCATGAAAATTCCGGTAGAACCCACGAAAGAAGGTCTATTGGATGTGGCCAGAACGTCGCTGAGAACAAAGGTCCATCCCCTGATAGCCGACAAGCTGACAGAAATTTGTGTGGACGCGGTTCTGGCCATCAGACAAAAGGACCTGGACATCGATTTGCATATGGTGGAGTTGATGGAGATGCAGCATAAAACTGCGACGGATACAACGTTGGTTCGTGGAATCGTGACTGATCACGGGTCCAGGCATCCAGACATGCCAAAGAGGGTGGAAAACGCTTATATACTGACTTGCAACGTTAGCTTGGAGTACGAAAAGAGCGAGGTGAACAGCGGATTTTTCTACAAAACCGCTGACGAACGAGAGAAACTCGTGGCGGCAGAGCGCGAATTTATTGACAATCGGGTGAGGAAAATAATCGAGTTGAAGAAGAAACTGTGCGACGGAACGAACAAATCGTTCGTCGTGATAAATCAAAAGGGCATCGATCCGCCGTCTTTGGACATGCTCGCCCGAGAAAATATCCTTGCGCTTCGCAGAGCGAAACGTAGGAACATGGAACGTCTGGCGCTGGCTTGTGGCGGAACGGCAATGAATTCATTTGACGATTTGAAGGAAGAACATTTAGGATGGGCTGGACTCGTGTACGAACACGTATTGGTAAGCGATTTTATGATGTTCCCGCAAATGCGGGAATAATCAACGACTTTACTCCCTTGGTGCATAACGTACTATTACCGAAAAATATTAATACTGTGTTGTGTCGTGTCGTCACAGGGCGAAACGAAATACACGTTTATCGAAGAATGCAAGAAACCAAACTCCGTGACCATTCTTTTGAAAGGACCTAACAAATATACGTTAGAACAATTAAAAGACGCCGTGCGAGATGGATTAAGAGCAATTAAAAATGCTATTGACGACAAAGCCGTTATCCCAGGCGCCGGTGCCTTCGAGGTAGCCGTCAGCAAAGAGCTCCATCGGTATAAAGAAGAAGTAAAGGGAAAGCAACGACTGGGTGTACAAGCTTACGCAGAAGCTCTGCTCGTTATACCAAAAACTCTCGGTAAATACTTCGAGCTGATGACCATATCTTCTTATTTATCTGTACGTTTATCTGCATTCATCTTTTTGTGTTTCTTCAGCTGTGAATAGTGGATTCGATGCACAGGATACGATTGTCAAGTTATTAGAAGAGACCAATGCACTTGGTGAACCGGTAGGATTGGATATCAATATGGGCGGAGCCGTGAAACCTGCGGATGCCGCGATTTACGACAATTATAATGTTAAGAAACAAATAATTAATTCGTGGTAAGTAAATTTACGAGTATGGCTCTCGAGGTCGTATGGAATTTTTGGACTAAACGTGTATTCTGCTTTTAGCACGATCATCGCGAGCAATCTACTTCTCGTCGATGAAATAATGAGAGCAGGATTGTCTTCTTTAAAGGGCTAATTCATTACATTACGTACATCGGCTTCTTCGTTTCGCTGTTACGTAACATTTGCACGATCTGTATCGATCGTACTACTACATAATTCCTGTTTTATAATTTCGTAAGAATTGCTGCATTGTCTAACGAATAAAATGCTACTTTCGAATTAAAGTATTTTAAAATAGTAAAGATGTCTTTTGTCTGAGAAACGAAGTACACAATTTTTGCTTATTGTAACGATTTGAATAAAAACAAACGCGTAAAACAATTGTCTGCATACCCCGTCCGTCGGTACACCACCTTTATTACACCCGAGACAAGAAATGACAACCACACTATTAGTATAAAAATCAAAAATATTTATGTTAAACTTTATATTACACCATAATTACAATTTCTTTATTAACTTCTAACACGGCAATCAGTCTTGGCTTTTCAAACGAATCACGCTCTCCTCGTCTCGCGTCTAACATTAAAAAATTTAATTGTACAAACTTAGTACGAAGCTTACACGTTTAAATGTCAACTTTTATACAACAGAGCACAAGTATCGACGAACGAAACGCGCAAAGTTTTTATTACATTTGTCAAACATCGGTAAACGCTGAACTTTGCGCGTCAATATGTAAGACGCTAATTTTGCGCAACTGTCGTACCGAGTGGTAAATCATAAGTAATTGACACGTGAAAATAATTTAACAAATGTTTTTAGATTACCATATTTGATGTAAGTACAAATTAAAATAGTATTACTCTAGCTATTCGTAAAATTGTGATGAACTAATTAAGGCATATTTCCAAATTAAAAAATAAATTAACATCTATGTTCTCGCATCGATAGGCAACATCGTAATCGATCGCGCATAGAGTGAGAAAAACGGTACATACGTATGTTTATCAGTAGTGATTCTGGCTTCCACACTTCTCGAGCACTCCACTACTAAGTTTATTTACTTATTTATTTATTTACTCCGTTTTATATCCGCTCTGAGTCATGTAAACCTATGTTCAAACTTGCCTTCGCGACGCTATCGCGTATCATTATTATTTTGTATCTCCGGCGCTTTAACACTTTTGATTCTCAAATTCGCAGCATTGATTTTCACCGATACAACAGAGCATGGCACGCCTCGTCTCTATGACCAACGCCTTTTTTTTATTTTTTAAAATTTTATATATATATATACATAAGTTCGACTTGACGTAAAATTCTCTGATCGTTATTGATTGATCGATTATAGAAAATTTCTATGCGAATTACGAAACTAAGAATCCTATTCATCAGTTATTGGTCCTGGTTTCGATCGGCATAAAAGCATAATCTCAATCTCAATCTACAGTATACACAGATTAAAATTTACGGTTCGTCGTTAACGCATTTGTGCTCTAGATCACTGGTATAAGAACTGGACAAAGAAACGTAGGCACGAGGTACAATTAACTGTACCAACTAATTTTTTTTTTACGTGTTGCTCGATACTATCGGCAGAAAAACAATGTGTTAAAGTTACAAAAATGCACTTTCTTACTTTCTCTCGGCGCGGTACGAACGACGTCTTAGTTATAGAACGGGCTTTACAGAAATTAATCGTAACATTTCCTAAATACAACGTGAAACGGGAGAATGTAATGTATCAGTTTTTGTGATAAGAGTACGCGCTTTGGTCGTTGTTGGCCGTCGACGTCGTCGACGACCGTGAATTCTATGTATATATGTATATTGTTACACGAAATTAATAGTTTCTACGTGAAACAGGATTACCGTCGTCGCGTTCCCACCATTCGTTATTCGAGTGTGTCGAGAATCGCCGTGTATCGAACGTCGTGTTTCAGATCGTGCAACATAATCTTTGGATTGATGTCGATCAACTGCGCCAGAGTGGTACAGTTTACTTTCATCCGATGCCCACCGACCACCATATAAGTATTCAACTTCGACAAATCAACGGGAGTTCTGGGCACACCGTAAAACGAAACGAATTCTACACACTTCTCCTCTTCCGGCTTTGCTATCGTCACACTGCTGCTGCTGCTGCTGGCAAGGAATCTCGAATGTGGATTGATAGATTTTCTAGCGACCGCGTTTATCCTGTGCGGTATAACATTCGGACGAAACGTGTTTCTCGCTGTAGACTTTCTCGCCACGCAATTCCTTTTCGGCGACTCTGACGTTGCTTTCTCGGCGCTATCGACATCCCGTTCAGCCTTCTTCCACTCGACTTTGGCCATGAGGTTCTCCATCAACTGGTCAAAATTGTGTATACTCTCTACCTTCGACTCCTTGTCAGGATGCTGCTCGGCGTTATGGGCGGACACTTCCACGGGGGAAGTAAAAGTTTTGTCGCAGTGTTTGCATTTGAACAAATTGATGTGCTTAGACAAATGGTTCTTCATCACGTTGATGAAAGTCGTGGTGAAGGAGCACTCCGGGCACGCGTATCCTCTAGACACTTTCGTGCCGTCTTGTCGTTTGAAGTGCAACGGCAGATGCGAGTGGAACATGTTGTGATGCGTCTTTATTTTCACCTCGGAGTCGCAGGGCTCGTCGCACCATTGACAGGTCCAGCTCTGCTCCGTCGAACTACTCGCGTCCTCCACGCCCTGAACGTCGCTTTGCGACTGTTGCAAGTACAATTCGTAAGAACATTCTGTCTGCGCTTTCGAAGTCCGAGCTGCTTTCAATATGGATTTTCCCGGCGACAGTCGCATCTCCTTATATCTGAACGGAAAGTTCGATTTGCTGTTAATATCGCCCGATATCGGGGTCTCCTTGTGCACTTTTTTCCAATGCAGCTGCACAGCATCCACAGACTTTCCCAAGTAAGAACAGTAAAAGCAATAGAAAATTAATTCTTTCTGCTTAACGTCGACGACGCGTTCCTCTTCTATATCGTTGCTGTAATCCTCGACGACAGTACTACTACTACTGTTATCGTCCAGCTTGCCGGACTGTTCGCCGAACGATTTTTTCTCGAATTTGAGTGGTTGCGAATTATGATTGACTTCCCAATGATCTACCAATTCTGCCTTCGAAAGCGTGGTGAACGTACAATACGAACACGCCAGTGTAGTTTTCGTCGTGTGCACCCTCATGTGGATCTTCAGCCCGGTCGAGTTGAGAGCGGTAAAGCTGCACTTGCTACAACTCTCTGGCTGCTCCGACCCTTGCTTTTCTTTTTTCTCCAGAACGTCTCCTCTTCCGGTATTCCTCTTGCGCTTTCGAGTCCTTCTCGGCATCACGATCCCGTACTCCCGTTGCCAAAATTCGTCCGGTAGTTCGGGGCCACCGGCCTCCGGATTTTTCTGCAGCTTCTCGTCACGGCCGGGATGTTTGAAACGAATGTGTTGACGCATCGAACTCTCGGAATTCGTGCTACGGTCGCAGTAAGGGCAAACGTATTCGAACCTCTTCAGATGAGTCAACTGCACGTGCAGCTTCAATCCGCGCCATCGGGTGAACTCCATTTTGCAATGCTTACAGACCATCGGCTTCTGCTGGTCCTCCGCCGATTGTTCTGCTACGAATCGAACAAATCAACGATTAACGACGAATATTTTGCACAGTTTTCTTTGATACACGATACTTACTCATTACACTGATATCGCTGCTGTCCGTGTTGTTCAGTTCACTTTCCGTCTTCATCGCCGTCGATACGCTGTCCGCGTCGTCCGTGCCGTCGATCGGGTCGACTGTCGTCGAACCGTCTCGTGCCGGGGCAGATTTGTCGGTGACATTTTGAAGTTTCGACACGTGAATCACGCTGCTCCGTGTAGTCTCAATCGTAAGTGACTTTTTACTGTCGGTTTCAATAGCGTTTACGAGCGCAGTATTTTCTGCGTTTTGTTTCAACAAGAATCCCTTGATCATCAGTGTTTGCTTCTTCAAGAGTATTCGGACCTGAAGACGACATTGATCGGTGTAAAAAATGCCTTCATGAAGCGTACAAGTCGCGTTATGAAGGCATTTTTTACACTACACGCGAGAGACTACGGCGAAGCGTTCTTCGCCACCCGTTTTTACCCCGAGTACCCGAGAATAATTAATTACCCATTCCTCGATGTCGTTGTCCGGAGACAATGGTTCGTGATTCGGACGTTCTCCGTTATGATGCTTATTGAAATGTTTCAACAACGCGTTGCGATTCACCGACAGGTAGCCACAATCCTTGCAATGCCATCTGCCAGATTTAATTTTACCGGTACAGTTAAACAATTACGAAAACGATATCTCACTAACGGGAGGAGAAAATATACCTAGCATAATTTAACTCTCTGTAAAGGTGATCCCTCATGTCGTGCTTGTATTTCGTTTTAAACGTCGTGCACAACGTACAGACGTACATGTTTCCTTCGGCTTTGCCGTACGGACCGAATCTTCCGACGTCCATCTCGTCGAACTCGTAATCGTCGATCGGATTACTACTACCGCCGCCGCCGCCCTCCTTCGGTTTATCTACGTCGCTGGCGGCATCGCTCGTTCTCTCCTCCTTTAAAGACAATCGTTTCGAGTCCTCCTTCGTTTGCTGCTTCGCCGCTTCGTCCGACGAGGACGACTTGCCCGGTTTCGTTTTAACCGGCTTAACGGGCGTCAACAATTCTACTTCGGTTTTTCGCTTCGCGACTTTCGGGTTCGCCTCGACGGAATCGTCGCCTTCCTCCTCCTCCAGGAGGATTCCGCGAATGTGCCTGACCCGTGGCATGTCCCTCCTCCATAGGGGCGTCGTGTCGAAAGGTTCGTCCTGTCCGCCCTGTTCCACGTTCTCCGTATTCTTCTTATTCACTCCCTTTATCCTCTGGTACACTAAGATGTAATCGGCATTCGGATCATTGGAATGTTTACTGTTCATGTGTTGTTCAAACATTATTTTTACAGTGCCCTTGAAAGTGCACAAGTTGCATTTGTATTGGTATTTCTCATCGTGCATCGTACACGCGTGATTCACCATTTCCGCCTTGTACACGCATTTGTAGTCGCAAACGTTGCACTTCCAATGATTCCCGTCCGGATCCGGTATCTCTTCGTCCGCTTCCTCTTGGACGGACTGCTGAGCGGCCTCCGTCGTCTCCGATTCCCTGATCACTTTTACGAACGGCCTTTTCTCCGGATGTTTGTCCGAGAGGTGTCTCTCGACGATGTGCCTAAACGATTCGTCACTATCAGAAGGCATAGATATATAATATGATCCGAGCCGAGCAGAACCGAAGCGAAACGTTTAACAAGCACGCGGACGTGTGTTCCAGACGTCGTGTGCTCGTCAAACGTTTAAAGTCGACGATACGTCGTAGTTTGCACGGCAGTAGTGAGTTGCATCGTGATCAGAGAGATCAGTGATTCAAACGAGTGCGTAATTTAATATCAAAACGTGAGGTTAATTAAACATTGTCGTGTACCTATGATAATGATGGTGATTGCAGTGAGAACATTTATAAAGTCTGGTATCGTGCATTTTCAAATGAATGCCCATTTTATCGATGGCTATGTTTAATCCCTCTTGACCTGGTTGCGGTTGCGGGCAATGGGGACACCGGAAGTATTGTTCTTCCGAGTGCAAAGCCTTTAAATGACACCTCAACATAGCTTCGTCGACCGTTAAATAATTGCATTCAGCCACACCGCACACGTATCTATATTGGGGGGGAGGGGGGGAAAAACATTACCATTTCTTACATGACGGCACTCGATTTCACTCGAAACACATAGTGTACACAACGTTCGTGGCAAACAGCACACGTTCACTCTTGCTTTTGAACGTTGAAAGTAATTTTTTGAACGACAATAACAACGAGGAAAGGGTTGTTCTGGCTTCTCTTACCTCTTATGCTCCGGTACAAATTTCGGGATGTACTCGTCGTCGTTATCTTTATTAGTGGCCTCCTTTTGTCGTCCTCCCATTCGACCGTTCTGATGAGAACTGCTGGCTAGGTTCACCATTTTGTCGAACATTCGCTCCTTCTTGTCCAAGCAAGGCACCGGATTGACCGGACCGCTCTCCGGCACGCTCTCGTCTTTCGAGTGCAAGTGCAGGTGTCTCATTATGTTCGTACGAACTTTCGTGGTATAAGGACAAACGGCGCACTGCACTTCGCGATTGTAGATGGCTTGTCGCGGCAGGAGATTTATTTCGTCCGGGCCAAACGTAAGCTTTTCTGAATCGTTGTTGGTCGCTGATTTTTCCGGCTCCTTCTCGTTCGGCTTGGTCGAAGCCTTGCTCTTCTTCTTCCCTTTCCGTTCTCCGGTCTCGAGCTAGACAGAGAAGAAGAAAATAAGGGTTTTTAGTACGGATTTAGCTCAAATTTATTTTCGTACACAAGTATCCTTACGATTGGTTGAACTACGAATAAACCGTCTGCGGTCGGATTCTTCGGATCGGCAGGAACTAATTTACTAGAAGAGTATTTGTGTTTCTGTTTCATGTGCGCTATCGCTTGATGGCCTACTGCACACCTCTTACCGCACAGCGCACAGCCGAAACGTTTTAACCCGTGCGTCTTCAAATGTTCCACGTGGAATCCAACTTTCAAAAAACGTTTGCCGCAATGGACACATTTCAAGTTTGTATTCTCACCTCCTAGAGAACATTTCTTCCCATGAGTTTTCAAGAGAACGGCTGTAGGCGCGCTGAAGCCACATCCAAAACCACATATGTACAACGCGGCTCCCGTAAGACCGCTGTCTTTGATATCTTCCAGTGTCAGGGGGGGTTCTTCGCAGTTTTCCGCAGAAGTGCTAGTAGCAGCTTCGACGTTCGTCTCGGTGAAATTCGTGTTCGAATCTGTAACGTCGTTAGAAATCTGTTCGCTAGAAGTAGCGTCGATTCCGATTTCCGTCTGTTTGTCGTTCACGTCTACGGCGCTATCGTCTGCTTTATTCTCCAATTCGGATTTTATACTCTTGGGTGGAACGATTTCCGCGTCGTCGAAATCTATGATTTCTACGTCGCTGTCGTCCAAATTGGCCTCGCTATTGATTACGGCCGCCGGTACGTCGTTGTTGGCCTTGTCCAATACGCCGGGATCGTCCAATAAATTGGTGTTTATAAATTCGTCGCTACAATCGAAGAGCGTTTCGCCGACGTTCGGGGGGGGACTCTCGTCCGGTACAGCAGGATCCGGAGGTCTGTCCAGCGAACTTCTGTCCAAAGACTCTTTCGTCGAACAACCGTCTGTATCGTTGAAAATGCTTCCAAGAATTTTATCAATGCCGCTTTCAGCCGGAGCGGCGACCGGGCCGTCGTTCAAAGACGTTCCGAACGCCGGGACGTCGGCGTTAAACGTATTGTTCGAAGTGCTGCTGCTGCTGCTGCTACTGCTATGTCCTAGTAGAGCAGACGAAGAATCGTTCAGTGTTTCGTTGTCTTCCTTTAATATATTCGTCTCTTTGGGCAACGGTAAGACAACTATTTTCTGCGTCGTAGTGGCATTGACGACCGGGGTGGTGGTGGTCTCTTTGCTGCTGTCGTGTCTATAACTTTCCACGTTGATTATCGACTCGTTTTTGTAAGAATCGTCTAACGTTCTCACGACCAATTGACCTATCACGTCCTTGTTTCGCACCGCCTTAACGGGAAGCGATCGTTCTATGATCTCCGGTAATCGATTGTAATGAACTAAACTCAGATGAGAATGCATCTCGCTGATGTAGTCCGAGCCGTGCAAGCAGTAGAGACACTGGTACTTGAAGAAACTATGCTTTTTGTAATGATTAAGAAATTGCTGCAGCCGTACGTACGTAGCGCGACACACGTGACACACGAAAGCGGTCAGCGACGAGTGTTTGCTCTTCAGGTGTGCCACGAAGGATTCGAATACGTAAAAGAACTTGCCGCAGTCGTGTTGACACACGTACGGATGTATGGTCGTGCGTCGGTCTACTTGTTCCTTCGACGGTACTTCTTTCATCATTTTGCAGAGCAAAATCCCACGATGTCTGGAGTGCGCAACCGTCTGATGTATCTGCACGTAAGAGGACGCAACAGCTCTGTAAAAACAGTATATGCACTGGTAGCGACAATGCGCGTGTTCCTTGTCGATGTGAGCCTTCATTTGACTCCAGTCGCCCAGCTCCGCCGGACAGTACGCGCACTTCTGATAATCGTTGTTCCTCGATTCAGCGACACTCGCCGCGTGTTGCATAAAATGTTGTTGATAAGACGATTCCACGTCGGTGCTGAATTGACAATTGTAACCCATACACTTGTACAAGTGAACCAGATTCGCTGGCTTCAGCATCGCGTTATAAGCTTCCACCGCCTTTGCGTCGTTGGTTTGTGGCGGTAACGACTCTTTCGCTTTGACGAAGGTCTGCGTCGGCACGACTTTCACAAGTTTGTATTTCACGTTGGGCGATTGCGGAGACGTCGAAGTCACCGTCAGAGTTCGCGTGTTCGCTTGAGTTATCACCGGAAGCTTACCCTTCGGGGCAATCGGAATGAAACCACCGGTGGCGAGTTGCGCCGTGGACACAGAAACAGGAGAGATACTTTTTACATTGATCAGTTTTATCGTCTCCGGCGCGGACTGCACTATCGTTTGGATAGTCTTCGACGACATCGGTTGCGCGATGTTCACCGGGTTGACCAACCTCTTCAAAATCAGAGGCGAATGAGTTTTCTTCAACAGGGACACGGGCTTAGTTTTCACAGGAGACGTTTCGACCGCTTTTCGTATATTATTTATCTGTAAGCAAAAAAATTAAAATTTGTCTCACACGTCCGACTTTAAAAACGAACAAAGTCGCGATGTGTCTCGTGTCATACTTTCACTTACAATGGGACTTTCGGCGCCGTCGGTCCTCGGCGCGAGACTGACCACATTTTCGATTTTCAAGAACGAACACTCTTCTTCCCCGTCCGATTGTGACGACGTATCATTTTTATCCGGCGTTCGTCCAGTTCGATTCGCGNCGTCGCACCATTGACAGGTCCAGCTCTGCTCCGTCGAACTACTCGCGTCCACGTNGTCTGTCGGAAAAATATTCCCGTGTAACATATATTTTCGGCCAACAGAGACCGTGTATCAAATCGTGAATAACAGATATTTATGTACATACCGTTGTTAGTAGTCAGTAACGGTTGGTCTTCTTGGGTGTTTGAAGCAGGTCCGGGCACCGATAACATGTCACCGCTGAGTCTTCTCAATCGGATAAAGTTCTTCGGTGTGTTACTGTCACTGTCGTTCGAGTCGTTCGACATCATCTCGTGAAACCTGTTCTCCCTTCTCTCGACGACGATGTTCTTGATGCTCGCGATCGGAACCACGTCCGGTGCCCTGGGCAGAGACTCGACGGTAGAACACGACGCTTTCGGTTCGACGTCGGTAGAAGAGGTACTCTCCTTGGCTTCGAGCGGTTTCGTGCCTTGAAGTTGAGCGGCGAGCCTCTGGATGATGGTCGACATCGGGTCCTTCGAAGACGCGGCGATACTCGATGTTTCCTTCAAGATTGTGTTAACGTCGGTAGACAATTCCCCGTCGGATGGTTCGCTGCTAGAATCAGAGTCGAATACAGGAGGAGCAACTTTGATATTCTCGATATCGCTGATCTCCGTCTCGCTTTCGACGTTCTTCTTCGGTTCCAC
>SMSR01015942.1:32365-58243 GCA_019453355.1 Ceratina japonica | reverse complement strand
GTACCTGTGCATGTTCGTCTGCCAATTCTCCTACGACTGCGGCGTATGGCAAAGCTTCGGATGCACGTAACAGTCTCTGTATGGTTTGCTCTAAGTTACGGCGTGTCTCGTTCCACTGAGTCTCGTCGAGGGCGGCTTCGACCCAGCCGTTAGGTAACCATTCGTACTTCAAATGATTCGCGTCCCGCCGCCAAATGATAACGATGTGCAATAAAGGTTCCAGAGGACTGCCTTCCCCCGTTGACAGCGCCGACACGAAGTCCGGCTGAGTGTCTTTGAACACGTACGTATACCTGACCCTCTCGGGACTGGAAATTAAACGATTTATATAAGTAATAATCGAACAATGTTGAAGTTATTAGAAATGAAGATACTGCGATACCTGTAAGACGACTCTAAGGCCGCTTGCCTAAACTTATGTCTAGCAAAGTCGTGAAGCGGGCTGCTTTGCTGCGATATTAAAATGGCACATAATCGTTTCTGAGGTCTTTGCCATTCGGGCGGGCAGACAGAGTCTAACATTGCTTGATTCGAGAGTCTTGGCAAAGCAAGGAACTTGTTATTTGAAATAACGTTCTGCATCGTATCGCTAGATATATCTTTCATACTAACGGACGCCATGGGTTTCTCAGGATTCTCATTGAAAAGTAACAAAGTGTCTAAATCTACGGAAACCTTGTACTTCGTTACGATCGGTTCGGTTTCTGATTTTCCCGTCTGTAAATATAGGAATAATAATCACAAAGCGATCGAGGAATGTAACATCGTGCAAAGGAACAAAGACTTACATGGACAAACCCAAACGCGACACGGTCTCTGTAATAAAACGCGATCACCAGATACCGTAATCGTATAGATTCCTTCTTATCAAATATTAAAGCTCGAATTCGATTATCTATCCATCCTGAGAGGAAATCATCGACGTTATATTTATCTATATTAGATATCAATTTGTAGGGAAACTTGTTTCGTAAGAAATCTGAAAAGAAAATCTATTCAGTGCCACGATATCACACGAAACTGTTAAACACGTCGCTTCGTTAATATTACGTACCAACGATCTTTTGAACGCTATAAAGAGATTCCTTATATACACTCGTACGGCCGTCTATAGCGACGACAAGGCATGGCAACGAATGAATCCCCAGCTTCCTCGCCAACGCTGATTCCTTTTCGGCGTGTGCAGTCGCTAAGCCGATGCCTAACGGCTCCAACTCGTCGATCAGACGTCTCCAAGTCGGCTCGATTTGTAAACACGGGAAACACCAGTCCGAGTAAAACAATATCAGATAAGGTGTACGAAACGTTTTCGGCACTACTACATTTTCAAACGACCTGCAGAAGATCATATTCACATTATTTAACAACTATTCAACGTTTATGTTTGGATTCTTTCTTCGATGGGGCGATACAGTACCGATATGTGATGCTCATCTTGTAGAAAAGGGATATATCACGATTTTGGTAATGGAATTTGAAGTTTCTAGCGAACAGCTCTTCCAATGGATCGAAGACGTTGTTGTAGTGGCTGTTGTCCCTCCTTTGCCTGGGAATACTCTCCTCTGTGATCCCATGGTTATCGAACTTTTTCCTTCTCTCTGGGTCAGTTAAAATCTGGACACAGGACGACGTTACACGAACGAGAAGCTGGGACTTACGTCNAAAATAAATCAAAACTATTGTAAGATCTCGAAATTGTTGGTAAGTATTTGAGAAATCTCGTGCAGTTCGACGAGGTGGATTATTCTAAATATAAAATAGCTCGTTGGGACTGGTCGCATGGCACGGGACCGTCGAGGTTTCATTGACAAACTAGGTAAATACGATTGCTATAGGCACTCACCATTCTTTGACGAGATTTTTATACGCCTTGCGAATTTCTTGCAAATTCGCACGCCTGTGAACGCCTAATATCTCATAAGGGTTCCCCAACGTCTCGCTCCCATTGACCGACGACAATAGGTGGCTTATTAGAACGAAAGTCGCGATAAAAAATGCGAGCCTCATTAATGACTCTTTATTATTCGTTTGTCTATTAATGTTCTTTGATCGTTCCCCTATTGACTCGTTCGTTCTTAAAAAATTAATCGATAACATTATTTGTGACGTAGTTCTAACATGAATGCGTGTAGTATATGTAACGCGGGTTTACAGCACTTTAACGTGAAGCCAGCATCGACTAAAAACTATCCCACGTTCGTCTTACAGTATTTAACGAACATGTTCAACACATTATATTGTTTGTCGGCTTATTCCTCGGCCAGAGACTCTGTCATCGGAATTTTATAGCGATCTTCCTGGACAACCATGTTGTCAAATCGGCCGTACTTATATACACGTATATACATACATACAGCGTGCACCAGGAACATCAAATCTTAGAATGCCTCATTATTACAAGAGGGCGGTAAAACGGGCTTCAATTTCACAATTTTATCTGATACAATAATCGTGTCTCGAGGAAACGGATACGAATTGAAATCGTTCTCACGCAAATTACGAATATTATAAAATACAAAATGAATTTTCATAACAGACGTCTAAGCAAATATATAGCTCGTTCCCAACGTTTCATTGCCAAGACGCACTGTCATTCCTATACATATTCTTCTACGAGATTCCTGTAAATATTTGATTTTAAAACGTATAGAATGCGAACCCCGCGTTTTAAATAGAAGCGAGCGGATTCCAATGAAAGAACAAAACAATCGTTATACTTGTTGCTGAAAGAAGCAACTTTCAAATAAATCCAGCCAGCGCGTAGGCAGCGACCGACACTACTTCCTACACCCAAATTCGCCCCGATTTCTGCCAATATGTAAACAGCAATAGTATTTCCGTATACCTATAATCCTACGTCGCACCTGCTCTCTTGTTTGAAACGAAATGGGGACTGTTTAATTGCATCGATATCATTGCCATCGATTACGTTACACATTCACGCTTATTGCTTGCCGGGAGGAACGTCGCCGAGATTGTACAGAAATACCCGGGGATCCCTTTCTCGTATCGCCGCGAGCGATCCATGTTTAAATAGCATTGAATCTTCTCATCGTCGGTGGTAATGGACTGACGTGTGACATAACATCGAATATTATAGATCTACTTTATTGTAGAAAAATGGCTACCTGGGCTGAGGACGAAATTGGTCGGAAATGGGATCGGTGTTTTACGGATGCGCTCTTTAAATTCGGTAAGTGTCCACCGTGAAATTATTCTGACAATCAACGTGTTTCGTTCTTTTTTTGGTAATAATAACAACGTCGCTTCCTTAGGAGGAGGAATTCTTCTCGGAGGAGTGTTCTCCCTATTTTTTTTCAAACGTAAGCATACAATCGTTTATATAATATTTTTAACACGAAGATTCTTCTGTTCTCGCTATTAATTAAGCTCGTGTCGAACGTGACAATGCGTTCGTCGAAATTTATTCTTTTTCTAAACGAATGAACTCGTGTCCTTCAGTTCAAATGTTCTTTGAAATAAACTGATTCTTGACAGAAAACTATATCTAATATAATATTTCTTATTCTTTTGAATATATTAATGATCTTTTACATTTTATTTAGTCATTATTAATCTCAAATTCTAGGTAATAGATACTGTTTATTACATGGACTAGGTTATGTACCACTTTCAAAATTCTATCCTCTTATGCATCATTATATTTAATTTCGATGAACTGAAGGTGACTCTGATTTATTCCCAGGAAGAAAATGGCCCGTTATAACCGGGGCTGGTTTCGGCTTAGGTATGGCATACGCTAATTGTCAAGAGGACTTAAATTCATCGGTGAAACGACAGCAACCAAGAGACTGCACTAAACCAGGTGAAAAAACTAAGCCAGAGGAAAAGAAAGGTTCTTAGCAAACTATCGAATGAAAATTGTTATGCTGTTAACAGACAACATACAATACACCGATGAACTAGTTGTACTTGTATCATAGTGTCATACATAATAAAATCTATCATCAATTTTAATTGAAATCAATTTCAAACTTGAGGATTTCTGTATGAGACGCGAGTAGATACAAACGTACATATTTATTCTGTTTTGCTGCCTTTAGCATTTAAACAACTGAATGTTTAAGGAAATATAAATAAAACGATTTTTTTACATATTCAGGCATTTCTTTTATATTTGAATTACTATTTGCTTTTATTCGTTTCACGTTATTGTTGCGGGTATAGGAGACACGAGGCGAAGTGCTATAAAATGTGTTTACCAATTATGACAGTATTGTATTTTACGTGTATAATATTAATTGAAACGNGTTTATTACATGGACTAGGTTATGTACCACTTTCAAAATTCTATCCTCTTATGCATCATTATATTTAATTTCGATGAACTGAAGGTGACTCTGATTTATTCCCAGGAAGAAAATGGCCCGTTATAACCGGGGCTGGTTTCGGCTTAGGTATGGCATACGCTAATTGTCAAGAGGACTTAAATTCATCGGTGAAACGACAGCAACCAAGAGACTGCACTAAACCAGGTGAAAAAACTAAGCCAGAGGAAAAGAAAGGTTCTTAGCAAACTATCGAATGAAAATTGTTATGCTGTTAACAGACAACATACAATACACCGATGAACTAGTTGTACTTGTATCATAGTGTCATACATAATAAAATCTATCATCAATTTTAATTGAAATCAATTTCAAACTTGAGGATTTCTGTATGAGACGCGAGTAGATACAAACGTACATATTTATTCTGTTTTGCTGCCTTTAGCATTTAAACAACTGAATGTTTAAGGAAATATAAATAAAACGATTTTTTTACATATTCAGGCATTTCTTTTATATTTGAATTACTATTTGCTTTTATTCGTTTCACGTTATTGTTGCGGGTATAGGAGACACGAGGCGAAGTGCTATAAAATGTGTTTACCAATTATGACAGTATTGTATTTTACGTGTATAATATTAATTGAAACGTAAAATAGAAATATACAAACAGCCGAAGTAAACAAACATGTAGCAGAGAAGCCTAAGTATTAAAAACAACTGCCTTGGAAATATGGCTTTTGAAAGAATAGTATATTTCTTTACGTTCACGTTCGATTTTCAATTAATACATATATATACAAAATACAATACCTGAATCACAAAGGCTACTTTTGCAGAACTCGAGATATTTAATTTAAAGAAGAAATTACTTCAACTAAAAGTTCTGCAAAAGAAACCTTTGTGATTCAGACGAGATATTTAATTTAAATAAGTTATACGATAAATCTATTTTTTTATTTTGCAATATCTCGATATTTAATTTAAACGAGAAGTTTAGAAAATTCTTTTTCTTAATATCACGCGTATAAAAATTCGTACTATATTTGTGTGTAAAAATGTTTATATATATATATGTAATATTTCCCGCTTAATCTCGAACAGATACAGAAAGAAAATTCTATAGATAATTGCATGAACATAGATAGAATATTTTACGGAGGAGAACAACAAATGATCAGTGCAATCTCTAATGGAAAAACTCGTTTCTAATTAAATATACCGTCAACATTAATAAAAGTGTGTATGACCTCCAACGAGACGTACGTAAAGTAAAAAGAAATCACCATCTATACGTAATTAAACTCAGTCGTTGCGATTCCTCAGAGGAGTTAACGATTTAGCAGGAGAAGTAATCGGCGTCGTGAGTTCACTTTTCGAGATGCCTAGAAAATTCTCTTTTCCCTTGACCTGCGTCCTCTTTTCTTCCGCTTTGTACTTCTCAATAACTCTTTGCTGTTGCTTTATCGTTTTCATTTTTGCTTCCAAGTCCTGAGGAAAGATTACACCGCGTTTCACTAACGTTTCTAATATTTTATCAGAGACAGAAATAAAATTGATTAGACACACACCTGTTCTAGCTTACTGATTTTGTCTTTTAATTGCGACACGTGTCTGATCTTTTGCCTGAGGTTTTGGTGACCGACTACCTCCGCATATTTCTCAGCCATTTCTTCGTACTCTTTTGTAAGTCGATCTTTGTATTCAGTAAGTCTTTTCACTTCGCTGTAAGAATAGACATAAAATTATTACGTTATAGATTAATTTGCTTTAATCATCGTCAGAAAGGGAATTTACATTTCTGCTGCTTCTCGACGAGACCTCTCGTCTTCGAGCTCTTTCTCGAAATCTTCCAATTTACATCGTTCTTCTTCGAGCAATTCAGACTTCTGCGCAGAAATAACATTTAAATCAAACTCAATAAATCCATTTTATCATGAAATGAATGATATTAATTACCTGTGTTTCCTGTTGATTCTCCAGCAATGCGATCTTATCTGAGAGTTCCCGTATCTTGGAATTCGCCTATAAAAATTACATAAGAACCATTAGCTGTTCGATTTATAAAACGAATACGAAAAGTACAGTAATTTTCGAACGTACTTGTTCTAACGCAATTTCATGTTTGTTGCATTCATCCTTCAACCTTTCCGTTTCTTCCAGCGCTGCTTCACGTACGTTCAACCGGTCTTCCAATTTGCTGTTCATTACTTCCAGTTGGGAAATTTTATATTCCTGAGCATCCTTTTGTTCTTCTAACTTAAGCAACATACTCTGTGCCTGGCTAAGATGTTTAGCCATTTGATGGAGTTGACTCGTTATCTAAACAGCGTAGTTTCGATCGTAGCAAACGTAAACAGATTTAAAAAGTCAGTAAATAGTGTTAAAATAACTACCTCTGCGTTCCGAGCTTTTTCCTTTTCGCAGTCAGCTTTGAACTTCGCGATTTCCTTGTCAGCTACTCGTTTCAAGTAGTCGACCCTAGCTTCGAAGAGAGTCCTCATCGACTGAACTTCGCTTAAACTCTCGGCCTCGAGCTGATCGACCAATCCCTTTTTAACGTCCAACTCCTCCATTATGGCATGCACCTGTTCGTGCACCATTTGCGAATTGCTTCGCATGATATTGAGCAAATCTCGGTGTTCGTTAATGCTACTCTCGCCGCGCTGCAATTCGTATTGTAGTCTTTCCACCTCGGCGGTGCTCTGAGCCAGATGCGAGGTCAAAGCAGCGACCGACGCTTGATTCTCGGCCATTATCACCTCGAACCTCTTCTTCCTGGCCACCATCTCGGCAGCCTCGGACCGCATCTGATCTTTCAACGCTCTCAGTTCTTCTTTCTTCTCGGCTAACTCGGCCTCGGCTCGATCCAACTCCATTTGCAAACTCTGACCAAAGCTCTCCTGCGTTTCGGCGGAGGCTCTCAACTCCTCGAGAGTAATGGAAAGTCTATTGATTTCAGCGTCCTTCTGCGCTAATTTCTCGTCTAACGCTGCTCGTTCCATTTCGACTCGAGCTAAACACGCCTTGTATCTTTCAGCGGTGAGTCGCATTTCCTCTTCCACAGTTGCCTTCGCATCCTCGATCATAGCGTTTACCTAAACCAAAAATGTACCGTTTACATCGACTGTCTTCAACTGCTCTTGCAAAAGAGCATCGTTCGGCAAACATCACAAACAGGGGAAAAGGAAAAATTCGAAGAAATCCCAAAAGAGTGTCTGAAAATTCTTTAAGCATAGCGCAGCGAAAAGAATTTTTATCGACGTTTGAGGAAAAGCACGCAGTCAGTGATGTTTCTTTATTTTACGCACGTGTGACCCGCTTACTTTAGCGTCGCTCTCGGCAATCACTCGTTTGACTCTCTCTTCGCATTCGCTGCGACAGGCCGCCAATGTTTCCCTAGTGACAGCCTCCGCGTTCTCCACCATTTTATCGGCGTGCTCCCTGATCCGCCTCGTTTCCTCCTCGATCTTCTTAGCCGAAGCTTCTTTTATCTCGGCTATTTCCTTATCTTTCATCAAAGCGAGCTGCACACGAAAAGATTTTATTCAAATACGAAATAATTTAGTTTGTTCAGAAATAAAAAGTGAAAAGCTTCGTTTCATTTTCTATTCTACGCGACGTCTCAAGTTCGCGTTCTGCTTGTACAACATAATTACCTTCTCTTCGTATTCATCCTTTAGCCTGTTTATCTCTGCTTGATGATTAGACGTTTGGCTTTCAATCAAGTTCTCGTACTCCGCTCTCAGTTCGTCTAATTCACATTGAAGAGCAGATAACTGTGCTTGCAACTCGAAAATAACAGTCTGTCGCGTTTCCAATTTTGCCCACAGTTTATCTCTTTCCTCGCTCAATTCGTTAACGCAGGAATTGAGCTTCAGCTTCTCTTTTTCGTGCAGTCCGATTTCGTTCTTCAAACTTCCGTTCACTATTTCTAAATCTGTCGTTAATTTTTCGATACGTGCTTCGAGGGCTGCGATCTATAGAATAAACGCACATTAACATTGTAATATTATTGGTAAAAAACAAATTAATATTGAAATCAAAGTATACTTACTTTTTCCACGTATTTGGTCTTTTTGTTGGCAAGTTCATTTTCCAAGGTGGTCACTCTTTTCGTGCAGTCTGTGAGGCGATGCTGGAGATTCTCTTCGATGGTCTTCCTCGCTTGGATCTCCTTCTCTCTCTCCTCCGAGGCTTCCAATAATTGGTTCCGAAGACGTTCTACTTCGGCTTGATGTTTCTCGTCGTGATCGTTTAATATTTCCTGCTGTAACTTTGCCTGCACAAATAAAAATACATAATAACAATTGTCAACAATAATTGTTTCATATTAATTTTAAGTTCTCATTTCGTATTTCGCTACCATCGTTTCTATGTCCTTGCGGTGCTGCTCTTCCACCTCCGCTTGCTTCTTCCGGAGTTCCTCGAGCTGTTCCCGTAAACTCCGCACCTCCTCTTTCACCTCCTCTATGTGCTTCTCCTGTTCTTGTATCGTCTTGTCTTTGTTGAAACATTCTATCTGCAGGTCCGCGCATTCGTATTCGGATTTGTACTTTAACTTCTGCCCGATCGGAGGTATAAGGGAGCGTTTCACTTTCGTGGTCGATCTCGGCTGATCCCGATTCGTCTTCCGCGGCAATTGTGGCTAAAAATAATACGAAAATTCAACTCCCGCGTAAAAGGGATCATTTCTGTCTTTTTTTATATATATAATTCGTCTCGATTTCTCACCGTTCGGAAACTGCTAATAACTGGGTTACACGTGCTTTTGTTGCACGTCGTTGGTAAAGTACAATCGGCGCTACCCACGCTCCGATTGTCGTGGAATCTTTCAGATTTTTCTATTACTGATCCCTTAACTTTAGTGTCGAGTTTCGGGTCGTACGCTCCCGGCGGTGGTACGTCACCTACACAAAATTATTAATTGTAGAGAAGAAATCGTAATTTATATTAATAAAAACTAAATTCTTCGTTCCATTTATTTTTTGTATAAAATATGGAAAACGAAGTGTATTTCATTTATTAAATTTTATATGAAATACATCGATAAAATGTAGAGGCGGTGGAGCGGATTCACCGTTCGGAGGCTGAATGGAGAAATAGGCGCGAAGAAATAGGTGGAAGAAGACAGCTGTTTTTCTCAATGCAAGAGACAACGTCCCTACGTGGGGTCATAGACTTACCAGGTGTGTTACCCCATATAACGTCTCGACCGACCCCATACAATACATCGCCTTTCTTTTCATACCTCACCCTCTTACTGCAGCATGCAATATTTAAAAATTAAATGGCCTTCACCATTTCCTTCGATCTCGCCNCATTCTATCTGCAGGTCCGCGCATTCGTATTCGGATTTGTACTTTAACTTCTGCCCGGTCGGAGGTATAAGGGAGCGTTTCACTTTCGTGGTCGATCTCGGCTGATCCCGATTCGTCTTCCGCGGCAATTGTGGCTAAAAATAATACGAAAATTCAACTCCCGCGTAAAAAGGGATCATTTCTGTCTTTTATTTTCTATATAATTCGTCTCGATTTCTCACCGTTCGGAAACTGCTAATAACTGGGTTACACGTGCTTTTGCTGCACGTCGTTGGTAAAGTACAATCGGCGCTACCCACGCTCCGATTGTCGTGGAATCTTTCAGATTTTTCTATTACTAATCCCTTAACTTTAGTGTCGAGTTTCGGGTCGTACGCTCCCGGCGGTGGTACGTCACCTACACAAAATTATTAATTGTAGAGAAGAAATCATAATTTATATTAATAAAAACTAAATTCTTCGTTCCATTTATCTTTTGTAAATGTAGAAAACGAAGTTCACCTACACAAAATTATTAGTTGTAGAGAAGAAATCGTAATTTATATTAATAAAAACTAAATTCTTCGTTCCATTTATTTTTTGTATAAAATATGGAGAACGAAGTGTATTTCATTTATTAAATTTTATATGAAATACATCGATAAAATGTAGAGGCGGTGGAGCGGATTCACCGTTCGGAGGCTGAATGGAGAAATAGGCGCGAAGAAATAGGTGGAAGAAGACAGCTGTTTTTCTCAATGCAAGAGACAACGTCCCTACGTGGGGTCATAGACTTACCAGGTGTGTTACCCCATATAACGTCTCGACCGACCCCATACAATACATCGCCTTTCTTTTCATACCTCACCCTCTTACTGCAGCATGCAATATTTAAAAATTAAATGGCCTTCACCATTTCCTTCGATCTCGCACAGCGTTCGTTTTACAAAAAGATTTCTATTTGCTCGCGATTTCCGATCTCTTATTTAATAATCATTTATTGCATTATCTATATTTTTATTTTTACATTTATTTTCATTGTTCTTTTGTCTTATTTTATTTCATTCTTTTGTCTTTTATGTTCACTGTTATAATTATACATTTTTGCTTTGTGTTTATTTATTGCGTGAACTTTTATTTGGATGTAAAAGATATTATTCTGTTTTGTTTTTTCTGAGCGATATATGTAATATATTACATAGTGATTGTCAACTTGCCTTCTTTCTCGCATTATGTACTTTGGGTATTATTGACCGTATATTTATTATGAATAAATATGAATAATGGAATTTATCGTCGCGTGAACTTTTGAAACGAAACGAAAGGACTCTTAGGTTCAGGCTCCAAGACTTTACCCTTGTTTTACTTGTTTACTTGTTTCTTTCATTGTCTATGCGTGAGTCATTATTTGTGTTACGATCGCCGTTTGAAAACGTCATGCAACGGTCACACTGCTTATTGTTAGTAGTATCATATTCGTTATTGTTCCGATAGATAACAACTCGGTTTACATCTCCTGAACACGTCACTCTCCCGCCATCCAACAGGACTATCGATATATCTTATTGGTCATAACTTCCAGAGATTCAAGTAAAAATTAATGCATTTCTTAATAAAATTGTTAACGTGATCAACAATACAAAATAGGAAACAGAAATATTTCATAAAAATCAATTGCCGTCAGTTTCTTCATGCAAATACTCGTAAGATAGCGTTTGAAATTTCATCATCAATCAATTCTCTAATAAAATATCAAGATACATCACAGTAAAAAATATCTGAAACATTTTTAAAGCACTTGTTAGTACATGCACGATATGTATTAAGTCAGAGTGTACTCAAAGCAATTTGTTTACTGCAAAGAAACATGCAGGACATAAACAATCTCTCACAGATCATCAATATACATTCCGGATCAATATTATATTAATAAATAGCCATGCAGTTGTCTATGTCAAATATAAAAACTTGTACTTACTCCCCAACTCGTTGAACCGTTGAATTCTCGCTTTGGAAAAAGACATGTTTAAATAATTTCAATATACTAGAACAAACGATGATGCACAAGAACTAACAATTCAAAACGTAATAGTTTAATTAATAAATCGACGACTTTGGTTTCTCTAGGAAACAGAGCGTACGATGCGTGATAATGTACGTGCGCCCGGACGCAACACTTTTCTCCGACTGTTAACCCTCGTGTCAAAATGTCGGGGCCAAATATCAGCGTTCTAACGGTTGTTCTTTCGATTTGAAATGACGGTTATACGAGGTGACATGAGGTTGAACGGTCGTGTTTACGTCGCAGCGACGAATCACTGCTCTTCCCTGTAGATAGAACCGACCAATCACGGAGCCCGATTAGAAAGAGAGCGATTCTGAGCGGTTCATGGCGGTTTCTCAAACCCAGGATCGTATCAAGAATTGTCGCTGCGAAATGAAACTGCGATGTAAATTTCACAGACTTCAGTGGAAACGCTCAAGTAAAAAATAGAATATTTACTTGCAAGATTAAATTGTAATTTATTAGGCAACAATTGCCAAGTGCCACGAGATCGCGGAGGAACGAGAGAGGATGTTCGCAGTATAGAATCACGTATCACAGACGAAATATACAAGTAAGCTGTCTCGTTTGTTCTCTACTGTGGAATTTAGATATCGTGGAGGTGGAGATTCGAGATCCAGCTTGACTCTAAACTAAACAGATCCGAGCAACATGATACACATGATACGGTAGACGTTGATACGAGCCACGGGCATATTCTGACGAATTCCGAGAGAATCGTACGTGGCGAGACTGAGTGACAGTGAGATTGAAGTGAGGGGGAACGCTTGTTTTCGTTTTCGAGTAAAGTAGAAAAGATGCTAACCGCAGCGGCGAATTCACTGTCGAATAACGGTGGGTCTTACAGCAATGACAGGCCGTCGAGCACAGCAGACCCGGAACTCGCGACCGATCCCGCCTCCGGTGGATTCTTTCATTCCGATTATAAGAAGTAAATATTCTAATTATAAACGTTCTTAAATTGTACCTCTCTTCAATGTAGGCCATATGCCGAAGATCGCATAAAGAGAAATCTAATTATCTAAACTGACATGCTTTCCTAACTTGACAGACATGAAGACTTGAAACAGATGTTAGACAGCAACAAAGATGGGCTGAAACTAGAAGCTATGAAACGTATAATTGGGGTAAGAATCTTTACCTGTTTGTCGTTAACCTTTTCTAATCATCTGTAATCTATACAATGAACATTTACAGATGATAGCGAAAGGAAGGGACGCGTCAGAATTATTTCCAGCAGTAGTAAAGAACGTTGTGTCAAAGAATATTGAAGTGAAGAAACTAGTTTATGTTTATCTGGTCCGTTATGCAGAGGACCAACAAGATCTGGCGCTCCTGTCGATTTCTACATTCCAGCGTGCATTGAAGGATCCTAATCAATTGATAAGAGCCAGCGCTCTGAGAGTGCTGTCCAGTATACGAGTTTCTATGATAGTGCCTATAGTGATGCTCGCGATCAAAGATTCGGCCAGCGACATGTCGCCGTACGTGCGGAAGACCGCGGCCCACGCGATTCCTAAGCTTTACTCGTNACTAGAAGCTATGAAACGTATAATTGGGGTAAGAATCTTTACCTGTTTGTTGTTAACCTTTTCTAATCATCTGTAATCTATACAATGAACATTTACAGATGATAGCGAAAGGAAGGGACGCGTCAGAATTATTTCCAGCGGTAGTAAAGAACGTTGTGTCAAAGAATATCGAAGTGAAGAAACTAGTTTATGTTTATCTGGTCCGTTATGCAGAGGACCAACAAGATCTGGCGCTCCTGTCGATTTCTACATTCCAGCGTGCATTGAAGGATCCTAATCAATTGATAAGAGCCAGCGCTCTGAGAGTGCTGTCCAGTATACGAGTTTCTATGATAGTGCCTATAGTGATGCTCGCGATCAAAGATTCGGCCAGCGACATGTCGCCGTACGTGCGGAAGACCGCGGCCCACGCGATTCCTAAGCTTTACTCGTTAGATTCTGAACAGAAGGAGGAGCTGATAGGCGTTCTAGAGAAATTACTCTCGGACAAGACGACCCTCGTCGTCGGCTCTGCAGTGATGGCGTTCGAAGAGGTCTGTCCCGAGAGGATAGACCTGATCCACAAAAATTACAGGAAGCTGTGCAACTTGTTAGTAGACGTTGACGAATGGGGCCAAGTCGTTATCGTCAACATGGTCACGAGATACGCAAGGACACAGTTTATTAATCCTAACGTAGATGTATGTGGAAATCCTCATAAATATTCATAGTAATTACGTATGGTTGGAATATGTATGTACATCTATAGAAATTAATTCTCTTAGAGTATAGAGGAGGATGAAAACCGGCCGTTTTACGATTCCGATTCCGACTCGTCGAACACGAAGAAGCCGAAGTTGACGCTAGATCCAGATCACCGGTTATTGTTACGGAACACAAAGCCACTTTTGCAAAGTAGGAACGCGTCCGTCGTGATGGCAGTGGCTCAGTTGTACCATCATACGGCGCCGAGAAGCGAAGTGATGATCGCTGCCAAGGCGTTGATCAGGCTTCTGAGGGGCCACAGAGAGGTTCAGAGCGTAGTTCTCCATTGCATCGCCAGCATATCAATTGCCAGAAAGGTAATGTAAGTACTAATGTAATTTGACGGACGTAAACGCTAGCATGTATCAAACGTATAGAACGACGAACAACACCGGTATCCTTTCTGCAACGAGCAGTTTTATAATTTCAATTGTTTTTATGTTTATAGGGAATGTTCGAACCTTTCCTCAAGTCATTCTTCGTGAGAACCTCTGATCCGACGCATATAAAGCTTCTAAAACTAGACATTTTGACCAATTTAGCGACTGAGACTAGTATCGGAGTTATACTAAGAGAATTCCAAACGTACATCTCGAGCAGCGACAAAGAGTTCGTCGGGGCGAGCATACAAGCGATCGGGAGATGTGCGAGTAATATTAAGGAAGTGACTGACACGTGTTTGAACGGATTAGTTTCGCTGTTGAGCAATCGCGACGGTAAGATCAAATAAAAATTTACAAGCGTTAAATTGTATTTTAATGTGTGATTTCGTTGTTTAGAGGCCGTCGTCGCTGAGAGCGTAGTCGTCATAAAGAAATTGCTACAAACTCAGCCGAACGAGCACAAGAACATAATCGTTCACATGGCAAAATTAATGGATTTCATAACTATACCTCAAGCGAGAGCGTCGATCTTATGGCTGTTAGGGGAGTACTCAGACAGGGTGCCTAAGATAGCGCCGGACGTGCTCAGGAAAATGGCGAAGAACTTCGTGAACGAGCAAGACATCGTGAAGCTGCAAATTTTGAACCTAGCCGTGAAGCTCTGCTTGAACAATCCTGTCCAAACCAAACCGTTTTGCCAATACGTCTTCCAACTAGCGAAGTACGACCAGAATTACGATATTAGAGACCGCGCGCGTTTCTTGAGGCGATTCATCCTCGAGGAAGACGGACAGAAGAAGAAACTTCCGCAGCTCGCGAAAAGAATATTTCTAGCACCGAAACCGGCGCCGATGCTGACGTCCAGATTCAAGGACTCTGAGTATCAATTAGGCACGTTGTCGCATTATTTGGACATGCCGTGCGCCGGTTACCGTCCTCTGCCATCTTTCCCTGATGTGGCTCCTGACTCAGCTGTAAGGGACGTCGTGACTAGTTTGAGAGACGATAGAGACTTGGAGTATTACAAGAAGCAGAGGAGAGACAAGAAAGGGAAAGAGAAGGAAAGGTCGTTCTACAGCGATGAGGAAAGCGTTCAAGTGAACGGTAAGTTGGACGAATATTAAACGTACGAGTATTTTCAGTAAGAAATGTTAATTCGTAGAGCTGGATAATGAGAACGAGGCTTCGGACACGTCGTCGAGCGACTCCTCGGAAGAAGAGAGCGACTCGTCCGAATATTCTTCAGAATCGGGTAAATCTGAGAACGATAGTGAAAAGAAGAAGTCTGTCAAAGCTTCCGAGGAGTCTAACAGCGAATCCGAGAGCGAGGAATCGGACTCCGACGAATCCTCTGAGGAATTACGGGAAAGTGAGGAGGAGAAGTTCAAGGCTTCCAATCCAGAAGTGAAAGAGAAGCCAAAAAGCAACATTGATCTCCTTTTAGATCTCGACGATGGTAAGACAAGGACGAGGATAGTTTAGAGAATTTAATATTAATAATCGAATTATTTCAGTGATTCCAATGACACCTGTCATGCCGTTGAGCACAGGTGGTTTTCTTACTCCTATGAGTTCCAGCGTCGCGAACGACGTCAGAGAAGTATCAGCTTCGTTCATTCCTATCAAGAAGTCTGAACTATTAAATAGTATTACAGGTCACGGTTTGAAAGTAGAATACAGATTTACTAGATCGCAGCATTTAGTGAGCGCGTATTTGGTCACTATCGAGTTGACTTTTACAAACGAAAGTAATGAATCTATCAAAGAAATCCAAATGGGAGCAAAGGTAAGATTCGACCACTTGATTCGACGTCTTCTAACGTGCGATGTGAAATAATCGTATTGTTTGCTTATAGAATTTACCGAAAGGGATGCTTGTACACGATTTCATGAGAATAAGTCAATTAGATGTAAATTCAAACTTGTCCTCTACGCTGGGTATCAATTTTAACGATTCCACGCAACCGGCGACTTTTAATATCGATTTTGTACTAGGAGAAGAAACCTATTCGTGCCCGGTCACGATTAAGGCGCCGATCGGCGAAATAATAAGAGCCGTGGTTTTACCGGAGAGCATGTTTCTAACGGAGAAAAGTAAACTGAAGGGTATGAATGAGCATGCTGCGAAAGTGCAATATTCGGGCAGTAAGAAAGTTGTTGCTCAAAAGGTTTACGAAGCAGCGAACGTTGCGATGATAACTAACACCGACGAAGAAATCAGGTGAGAGAATCTATTCTTAAAAAATGACGTCTATATATACGTTATGTTTTAATGATCTAATTCTTCTCTCGTTACAGATTTGCCGCCCATACTTTAGCATCAAAGTCCTTGGTACTAGTGACAATAAAACTGATGGACGATTGCTTGGAGATTTGTGTAAATTGCGAGAAAATGGTAATAGGTTCTATCTTGTTAAACGAATTGAAATGTAATTTAAAGACGAACTAAATATTTTATATGTATAGTCACGAATTAAATATATGTTAAATATATTTACAACACTTGTATAAAATATATACGTGAAACTCGTATGAAGATCGGTGTTTGTAAGACTTGGAAAGTTTCTATGGTGCCTTCCGTTGAGGGATAGTAAAACTCAGGTTTCGCTCAAGATTTAAGGAATTTCTCATTATTTCCCACTGGGGCTCAGAGCTCCGATCATTTCTTGAATTCTTGGAAAGGAGAAGGGAACGAAGAGAGCTTCGAAGACAGAGAAACGAAGGTAACAAGAAAAGATTTCTCAATAATTATTTTACATGTAACAAACATTTATTTCCCTTCGAATTCGTGTTTGATATAATTTCTATTGAACCATTCACTTTCGTGGCCGTATGTGCAAAGAATTATACGATATGTGTAGGAATGTATAATAAATTAAATAACAAAGTATTGAATCCGATGATGCATTGCAGTTGTTAGACGAATTGTTGATCTCTTATGCGTTTCATACACTTCTTGACTGATTTAATAATGATTTATTTATCTACGTTTGCATGGCATTTCTCCTTCGGAGCCTTGATTTTATTAAATATCTACGCGCGCGTGTATAAATCGTGAGGAATGAATAATACATTTACATATGTTACAGCAGTTAAACACGTACATACTTATAAATTTGGATACTTAAGAGTCGAGTTGTAATTCTCCTAGTAGTCCTTCCACTGCCTTGAGTCTGTCGTCGGACACTTTCGATGCGTACTGTTTCTCGATCTGACTAGCTGCCCATTCGCTCAGCTTCGACGCATCTTTCTTTTTAGAAGAAGGGCATTTAGGTGACGTAGCAATATTATTTGCCGCCTGGAACACCAAATTAAAATTCAATACTGCGATTCTTCCTCTCCTATTCTGGAAGAAATTAGAATTCTTACCAATAACAATCCGTACAAGGCTCTGATGTTGTTCGGGTTCAATCTCGCGGCTTGGCAGAAGTACGTTTTGGCTAATTCCATATTTTCAAATCCACCCTGGAGAAATAATTAATACTTAATTATCTAAATAATACGAGAACTCATCTATGAGGAAAGTTTTTTAATTAAATTACTTGAGAATATTTGATTTCCGCGTATCTCTGATAAATCAAATGACTGTGCGGGTTGTGCAATATGAGCTCTTCCATGCAAAAGGCAGCCTTAGAATATTCTTGTTCTTGTAAATACAGATCGCACAGTTCATGCCATGCTTCTTGATCGCTCATGAATCTGTAAATCGTACAGAATATATATTAACCAGAATCAGTGAACGATCCCAAACTACCTAGTTTTACTCGAGTACTAACTTCTTCAAATATTCAGTAAGTTCTTTAATAGCTTCCGGTATTCGACCTTTCGCTTTTAGTATAGCTATACGTCTTTTCCTCGGCGCCGCATTGGTTTCGTCTCGTTTTATTATAGACTCCAACACTTCCAAAGCTTCATCGTACCTGTGAACCATATATTTTACGTTATAAATTGATAGAACGTTAAGGACGACGTTTAGTTTCACGTGTAATGTTTTTTTTACATTTCCAAAGCCTCTAGATGCATGGCATGGTATTTATGCACTCTCAAGCTGCTAGGAAATTCTTTCTTCAATATCTTAATGCAATATTCTGCTAGAGGCAAACGGTAGCAGTCCAGAGCAGCTATGCAGACTTGTTCCAGGACCAGGTACTCTAAAATATAATACATAAATTATATACAAACTGGATCAAATTGTATTAAAGATAGATAGATTTATGGTAATGGGAAANTGCATGGCATGGTATTTATGCACTCTCAAGCTGCTAGGAAATTCTTTCTTCAATATCTTAATGCAATATTCTGCTAGAGGCAAACGGTAGCAGTCCAGAGCAGCTATGCAGACTTGTTCCAGGACCAGGTACTCTAAAATATAATACATAAATTATATACAAACTGGATCAAATTGTATTAAAGATAGAGAGACAGGTAATGGGAAACTGTCTTGACGTACTTTCGTTGCCCAGCTGATCGATTTTTGACATTAACTTAGACTCCCATAAATCTACTACATCTTTACTCTTCCTTTCACTGTCTTCCCTCCACGTCCTAAACAAGTCTCGTACTTCTACGTAAGGAGAAAGTAAAAGATTATTAGATTAATGTAAGATTAAAAGAATTAATTAATCTAATACATTCTGGATTAGTTTACCTTTCCACGACAATTTATCGTATTGGCCAGACATTGTTAAATCTTAAACAGTAATAAAAGAAGATTAATTTACAGTGTCTTAAAATATTTCAAGTCGGAATATTCCTTCTTAATTGATACTTGCTTTCTCTGATAACCTATCTAAATAAATGAAAGAGTATCTATTTACGATATTATAGAAAGAACGTGTGTTTGAAATAATACACGTAATTCCAAACACACATCAAATTCTTGGGCACTAAAAAGTCGCGGAAACACACTCAAAAGAATGTATGTACTCGCGAGTAAATACGGAGGGTACTAATTACAGTGCACTTTTGAAGGATGGGAGCACGTATACATAAACAGAGAGAAAATTTGGTATAAATATATAAAACCTCAAACGCGCGTTCAGGATTAACACGTGTACACCTCAAGACTTACTGAATAAAAGTTATAAAATCGTGGATTTGTAAATTATAGCCAGTGAAATTGAACGATACACGTAATCGCGAATCGAACAGATGATTACATATATATGTAAGCTGCATTAGACGCTCTTTCTAATACAAATCGAGAACGATAGAGTAAAGGAGAACTAACGAGGGAATTCTAATATATTTCTAATACAACAGAGAATTTATACATATTTAACAACATATTTAAATTCTACCAAGTTTGTTAATTCAAATTGTTTGATCGAATGATTTGAGAGGATATTATGTTCATACGGTGAGTGAAATATTTTTTATATCTAAACGCATCTCCCCTTTTCGAGTTTTCACAGCTGATTCGGATGAACTATGCTCCGAATGCATGTTTAAATACCCTGCATACGAGCCGATTAATTAAATGTAGCGTAAATGCGGTTTACCAATGGAAAACTTAATTTCAGCTGGTGATTATTTGGGGGAGATACAAGCGACACGCACTCGAGATAAAAGGAGGACAGCGTACAATTGCTTGGACGTAGAGAAACAGTTTCGAAACTGTACACAGTGTTTAGATCATCTGCATAATTGTTATAATTGCTTGCTATAAATTGTTGCTATAAAACATAGGACGTGTCAGTGATAGGGACGCCTGGACGCCATGATGGTAGGTGGAACCTGTTATCACTTCGCCGCCGATCTGCTTTCTCAACGAATTCGATACCGCGAGCAAAATTTCGTTCCGAGCGGTGTAAAAATATCCTTCGTACACGGCTGTTAATTGAGTAAAATGTTTCAGGACGGCATATGCGATACTGCCGACATATTAAATAACGTTCCTCCCAAGAAGGTACTTCCATTAATTCTCTGTTATTCTTCCAGCAGTTCAATGAAAACCGTGTGATTTCTCGTTACAGACGATTCACGCGGACAATGTAGACCTCTCCGACAAGTCGTTACAGGTGGACATTTCGGACGCCCTCAGCGAGAAAGACAAAGTGAAGTTCACCGTCCACACGACGACGACGTTACCCGAATTCCAGAAACCAGACAACTTGGTTGTTAGACAGCACGAGGAGTTCGTCTGGCTGCATGATCGATTCGAGGAGAACGAAGAATATGCTGGCTACATCGTACGTTCTTCAACTGTCTAAAGTATTATTGTTACATCTTGTTAAAATGATATGGCTTTAGATTCCTCCTTGTCCGCCACGGCCGGACTTTGACGCCTCCCGGGAGAAATTACAGAAACTCGGCGAGGGCGAGGGTAACATGACACGCGAAGAGTTCAATAAGATGAAACAGGAACTGGAAGCGTGAGTTACAAACATTTTTAATAAATGTATCTTCACGTGTATTAATGTAACGATGATTCATCTGTCGACTTTCTGTCTTTTCTTTACAGCGAATATTTAGCGACGTTTAAGAAAACTGTTGCCATGCACGAAATGTTTTTAACTAGATTAGCGAATCATCCAGTTTTCCGTAACGATCATAATTTAAGAGTCTTTTTGGAATACGACCAGGACCTTTGCGTGAGAGGTAAGATTCCACGTCTCATCATTTCTACCAAGAGTAATCTCATATGTTCATTGTTTGTTCTCTTCAGGGAAAAATAAAATGGAGATGTTCGGCGGTTTGGTGAAATCGTTTTCCACGACTACGGACGAATATTACCTGTCTGCGACTGTAAAGGACGTGAACGACTTCTTCGATCAGGAGATGTCATTTTTACAAAGCTACCATCACAACTTGAAAGAGGCGACGGCCCGCTCCGATCGGCAAACGTCCAAACACAAGGACGTAGCGGATTCATATATAAAAATCTCTACAAACCTCTTGCAATTGGCTACAACCGACAACGGAAAGCTGGAACGGTTTTTAACAAAGATCGCCGAGATGTTCGAGAAGTTAAGGGTAAGTTCACACCGCTGACTCTCCCGTTATTTACACATTATTTATACTCGTATCGTGGTTNCCCGAATTCCAGAAACCAGACAACTTGGTTGTTAGACAGCACGAGGAGTTTGTCTGGCTGCACGATCGATTCGAGGAGAACGAAGAATATGCTGGCTACATCGTACGTTCTTCAATTGTCTAAAGTATTATTGTTACATCTTGTTAAAATGATATGGCTTTAGATTCCTCCTTGTCCGCCACGGCCGGACTTCGACGCCTCCCGGGAGAAATTACAGAAACTCGGCGAGGGCGAGGGTAACATGACACGCGAAGAGTTCAATAAGATGAAACAGGAACTGGAAGCGTGAGTTACAAACATTTTTAATAAATGTATCTTCACGTGTATTAATGTAACAATGATTCATCTGTCGACTTTCTGTCTTTTCTTTACAGCGAATATTTAGCGACGTTTAAGAAAACTGTTGCCATGCACGAAATGTTTTTAACTAGATTAGCGAATCATCCAGTTTTTCGTAACGATCATAATTTAAGAGTCTTTTTGGAATACGACCAGGACCTTTGCGTGAGAGGTAAGATTCCACGTCTCATCATTTCTACCAAGAGTAATCTCACGTATTCGTTGTTTGTTCTCTTCAGGGAAAAATAAAATGGAGATGTTCGGCGGTTTGGTGAAATCGTTTTCCACGACTACGGACGAATATTACCTGTCTGCGACTGTAAAGGACGTGAACGACTTTTTCGATCAGGAGATGTCATTTTTACAAAGCTACCATCACAACTTGAAAGAGGCGACGGCCCGCTCCGATCGGCAAACGTCCAAACACAAGGACGTAGCGGATTCGTATATAAAAATCTCTACAAACCTCTTGCAATTAGCTACGACCGACAACGGGAAGCTGGAACGGTTTTTAACAAAGATCGCAGAGATGTTCGAGAAGTTAAGGGTAAGTTCACACCGCCGACTCTCCTGTTATTTATATATTATTTATACTCGTGTCGTGATTAACAGAAAGTCGAAGGCAGAGTAGCANTTTTGATCCCTGTTCTATAAACTCTTCGTCCGCGTACCAACACAATATATGTATANGTTGTTTGTTCTCTTCAGGGAAAAATAAAATGGAGATGTTCGGCGGTTTGGTGAAATCGTTTTCCACGACTACGGACGAATATTACCTGTCTGCGACTGTAAAGGACGTGAACGACTTTTTCGATCAGGAGATGTCATTTTTACAAAGCTACCATCACAACTTGAAAGAGGCGACGGCCCGCTCCGATCGGCAAACGTCCAAACACAAGGACGTAGCGGATTCGTATATAAAAATCTCTACAAACCTCTTGCAATTAGCTACGACCGACAACGGGAAGCTGGAACGGTTTTTAACAAAGATCGCAGAGATGTTCGAGAAGTTAAGGGTAAGTTCACACCGCCGACTCTCCTGTTATTTATATATTATTTATACTCGTGTCGTGATTAACAGAAAGTCGAAGGCAGAGTAGCGTCCGATGAGGACTTAAAATTATCGGACACCCTCCGTTATTACATGAGGGATACAGCCGCGGCCAAGCGGCTCCTGTTCAGAAGATTGAAAGCGTTGCACGCTTACGAATCTGCGAATCGTGCTCTGGAGAAAGCTCGTGCCAAAAACAAAGATGTTCACGCTGTAAGTACAACATTGTATCCGATGATAATCCTGTAACTCCCGATTTTGAGCGACGTTCGTAATGCATAACAAACGAGTACAATGTGTCTAACATATGTCTTTGAATGTGTGTACTCGTATGCTAGGCGACGTCGAGTTGGTATCTAATTACGAATTTAATTTTTTTTTGCTCATCAAGGCAGTGGAAGTTGCTGAGGTGTGTTTCCCTACATTTGTACGTTTTGATGCCTTGCCGTAGTATAATAATGCATAATCGTTTCTCTCGTTCTCGTTACTCTCCGTTTCACGAATCTCATGAATTGCTTTAGTAATCGAACTCGTTAATCCTGTGAGCATGTTGCCAGCGGAGGGACAAGAAATTGAATTATTCTTATTATTGTTCAAGTGAACGTGCATGGGATAAATGTGCATGGGACGAGTGGCGTGGATTTATAGGTAAGATGATGTTCGATTTTTTGTTGATTCAGGCGGAGCAAGCTCAGACCGAAGCCTGTGAGAAGTTTGAACAGATGTCGGAGAAAGGAAAGGAGGGTAAGTAGAACGAACGACGGAATCGTTAATTCTAACACCGAACGGCAAGTAACGATTGAATTCTAAGACACGAATTAAAAAGTCTGCTCTTTATTTCACGAAATTATGTTTCATTGTTTTTTGTAGAATTAATGGACTTCAAAACGAGGAGAGTAGGCGCTTTCAGGAAGAATCTAGTTGAACTCGCCGAACTCGAAATAAAACACGCTAAAGTAAGCGAATTCCTTTTTATCATCTTCTTGCCACATGCGCTCGTTCGTCGTTTAAATAAAACTGAATTCTGTTCGCAGGCACACGCGGAATTGCTCAAGAAATGCTTAACGATCTTACGAGAAGAGTGATCCACTTTTCTAACTCCGTTCTAAGGATTACTATGTAATCTATACGAAGATAACAATCTATTTAAAACCATAGTAATGTAATGGCACTGCAAAATATATATTTTTTGTTATCTAGATTTATATTATATCCGAAAGAAAAGAATAGTATTACCGATAATTGCAAAAGGACTCCGTATTAAAATACGATTCTTGTTGTTTAATATATTTGCAAGGCGTCAAAGTTTATATATTATATATATATATATTACGTGTAAACATACAATTGTTTATATTCCGAGAGCAGACCATTCGTTTTTTCTTTTTGTATAATTCTTTAACGAATCGTTTCGTTCGGTACAATAAAGATTAAAGATATTGTTTCTCTTTTCTTTTTTTTAATACTTTTTATAGATTCTATCGTCTGATATATAAATTTTTTTACAAGTTCTCTCCATTCTAATATTATTAATAGTATATACATCGTAAGTACTACGTGTAAGTTTTGTATCGTATGCCACTTTCAGGAAATAAGTAACTCGTAATGTGAACAAAATAATTGTTAAGGTCTAGGTGTATATTTTTGAAAAAAAAAAGGAAGTACGGCTGTAAAAGGAGTCGGAGATTTTATAAAATTAATCGATGAAAGTAATAAAATGTGAAAACCAGGTGGAGTGCCGAAGATAATAAACTTCGATTATTTCATTTCACTTGGTATAATCTCGTGACGTATATTTCAGTAAAAAGAAAGTGATAAACTCTCACCTTTTCCCTTCCGGAGAACGGCAGGAACGTTCGACTTGCAGCTTCCTGGTGTTGAATAAAAGGGACTCCGAACAGGACTTATTGTTAGACACATAACGTTTTACGATTGACGTGGATGTTTCTTTTTTGTTCCTCGAGAACAAACGCGAATCGAACCAACGTTTTCAAGTTCCAATCGATGTTCTGATAGTTTATAAAGGAATTGATAATTGTATTGGTGCGCTACGTGTCAAACTGTTGAATTTTGATAATGAAATCAATTGGCAAAACGTTCTTCTTCAGATCGAATTCTTCGATATTCATTTTACAATTTACAATAGATTTCTGTACGTCCAAAAGGGGTTGATTTATAATTAAAACGATTCGGTCCCTAAAAAATAGTCATCCATTTCTCTTTACATCTTCTATACTGTTAAATTTTGATATTGAAATCAATTGGCAAAGCGTTCTCCAGATCGAATTCTTCCATATTCATTTTACAATTTACAATAGATTTCTGTACGTCCAAAAGGGGTTGATTTATAATTAAAACGACTCGGTCCCTAAAAAATAGTCACCCATTTCTCTTTACTTCTTCTATACTGTTAAATTTTGATAATGCAATCAATTGGCAAAGCGTTTTTCTTTAGATCGAATTTTTCGATATTCATTTTACAATTTACGATAGATTTATGTACGTCCAAAAGGGGTTGATTTATAATTAGAACGACTCGGTCCCTAAAAAATAGTCACCCATTTCTCTTTATATCTTCTATACTGTTAAATTTTGATAATGAAATCAATTGGCAAAGTGTTCTTCAGGTCGAATTCTTCGATATACAATTTACAATAGATTTCTGTACGTCCAAAAGGGGTTGATTTATAATTAGAACGACTCGGTCCCTAAAAAATAGTCACCCATTTCTCTTTACTTCTTCTATACTGTTAAATTTTGATAATGAAATCAATTGGCAAAGCGTTCTCCAGGTCGAATTCTTCCATATTCATTTTACAATTTACAATAAATTTCTGTACGTCCAAAAGGGATTGATTTATAATTAAAACGACTCGGTCCCTAAAAAATAGTCACCCATTTCTCTTTATATCTTCTATACTGTTAAATTTTGATAATGAAATCAATTGGCAAAACGTTCTTCTTCAGGTCGAATTCTTCCATATTCATTTTACAATTTACAATAGATTTCTGTACGTCCAAAAGGGGTTGATTTATAATTAGAACGACTCGGTCCCTAAAAAATAGTCACCCATTTCTCTTTATATCTTCTATACTGTTAAATTTTGATAATGAAATCAATTGGCAAAGCGTTCTCCAG
>SMSR01015941.1:193276-207781 GCA_019453355.1 Ceratina japonica | reverse complement strand
GTATAAAGAGTGCGACGGTTGGATTACCTCTGCCAGCAGATGACACCTAGCCGCTCTTCGAGATGTCAGCTTCAAAGGTCCTTCCAAGATATATGGCACGCTTCGATACTTCTTCCTTTATGGCACATCGTTGACACGTGCTGCTAAGTGACACGCGCGTCCGTTTATCTGCGTCGTTTTCCAGTTGCGTTTCTTAAATATTTGAATGCGTTTGCCGTCGCCAATTGGTTAGTATTATTCCGCTTTGGGCAGTAGTTCTTCGTGTGCGCCTCATCTCCGTTTGCGCCGCAGGTCTTGCACGTATACGCCCTAATAACAAAATTACCAAAAATGGTACGGATAACAATATTGCCCGAGTACCTCTCTTCAGTTTCAAGAGATTTTTAGTTAGTATATGCTTTCCGACGGAACTAAAGCTCTGGTCATATTTACTTGATAAAAAAAACGAACGAAAGAATAAAAGATCGGTTGAATTTGCAATTTACCTCAAAACCGGACAGGTGACACGTCCATATTGATCTCTCAGCACATGAGATTTATAAAAAATTTCCATCTCGCCGTTGTTTCTACAGAATACGCATTCTGTAGGTAAGGGCTTCTTGTTCTTTTTCCGGCGTGGCATTATCACGCCTCTTTGACCATCGTTCACGTCTGGGCAGTACTCGAAGTCCCGTCCATTGAGCTTAAACTCTTCCATCACTTCCTCAACTTAAATCAGACAAGAAACGACTTATTGAAACATCTTTTCCCTTTAATTTGACGTTCTTAAGTCGGCGATTGGAAGAAAGTTCGGGACGGCAGACCGCGATTTATTTCCGTCTCGACTTTTTTTAATTCCGATAAGAGAGAACGTAATCCGAGACGGTACAGAACTATGTATTTCGCGGACTGTAAACAGAAACGTCCTCATTTTTCAAAGACGCAGAAGCGATTATATCTGTTATGATTTAACACATACACATGTTTAACGATTTAAACGTTATTCCTGTGTCAGGTTTAAAAACCACGCGAGACACGCAAAAAGTCTCAGTGACATTCGTCGACACCCTTGTTTTTATCTCTATTATATGTGCTCGAATACCATTAATTTTCTCAGAATTCTATTCTCCGTCCGAGGTGTCGATCGTTTCTTAAACTATACACGAGTACTTTCAATGTGACGGAAAAGACGCGAGATCTTTATATTTACGTTTACACGATTTAGCCCGTGTTACTCGGACCGGAGAATAATTGCCTGTAATCTTGCCTCTTTTCTTGACAGGAGAAGCAATTAACGAGCAACTGCATTTACATAACATCGCGATGGTAAAATATGATTTAACGCCTACTATATAAATATAGCAGGCTTTTAACTGATTTTGCATAAACGATTCCTAAAAGTCGCAAACGAGTTAACGGCGATGTTTTGCAAGTATCAAGAATTCCACTGAACGGTTCGTTTGTTTACAAACTATGGAAGGTGTCTACCAATAGAACGGCGATTTTATAACGCGTAGTGGATCGGTACAGATTTCAAAATTAATCGTCAGCTGAGAAGCGAAGGCGACGGAATTTAAAGTCGAAAGAACTAGAAACGCGCCCAGATGATTGTTACTTTGTAAAATGTTATTCAAAATTTGTAACTATTTGAAAGACTATCGTTATAATCGGTACGTAATCGATTAAGTCTAGCTTTGATCGATTCTCAGGTACCGTTTGAAAACTTCCTGCCGACGAACTTTGTTTACAAACTAAAGGATAAGATTATTAAATGAACTTACCGTTTGGCGAGGTAGTGGTCTTAGTACCATCAAAAGGGTACCATCCCAGTAATCGTTTCATTTCTTCCTCTAAACTGGTGTTCAAGGGGTAAAAAAAGCTCGTTTCTTCCGCCTTCGGATGTCGTAGCTCGATCAAGTCGTGCATCGTGAACCGAAGAAATTCGCAGAACGATAACGACGATCAAATTAAAAACGAACGGAGTCACAGAACTTTAAGGGCACGCGACGAACTGGCAAACGACTAACGCGCAGATAAACCCGGGACAGAAATCGCGACAACGATTCTGAGAAAGAGCGATCCAACTTGGAAGAGTTTCGAAATTCAACTGCCGCTGCTGTTGCCGCACTGGCGAACGGTGCCGAATGTCAGGCCAACGACGATCCCCAAGAAAGGGACCGGTAGTGGGGATGGGCAGGCCAACTTCGGGCCCCGCAATCTCCCAATCTGTTTATTATTCCGGCGAAGAAAAAACAGTCGGTTCGAATTATTCTCACTTCTGATAAACCGAGCGACGGTTTGAAAGACTACGCGTTGGCCTATCAAGATCTACGATCAAAATTGTTGGTACTTTGTAACTTAAAAGAGATGTGACGACGGATTTCTTATACATACAATTGTATAAATATTGAATCTGATGTCTGATAAAATAAAAGATTCTTTGAAGAATATTGAATTTAATATTATATAGAATATTTGTAAGGCGTGATTGCCGAACAGGAAGAGAGCAATCAATTATTAATTGGGCGGTAGAGCTTTGATCTCGTTCCGCGACAACATTGTGTGTAAAATCCACGGGCGGCGGATTCCAGGCTACGAAAGAAGACACAGTTTATCACTCAATTCATGTTTAATTTAAATCAAGTATGCATATCAGTCGTATAAAAATACTGCGGTTGAACGATCGTTCGCATTGCATAATTGCCACAATCGGTCGATCGGCGTTTCGCATAATTTAACAAATCGCATGTAGATTTCACGATCGGCGACGGATCGAAACGAATCGTATATCATCGTTGGTTGAAGAAAGAGACAAAACGATATTCACTAATCTTCATCTTTATTGTTACTGTGTAAATATGTAGGCACTGAACAAATAATGTTTCATAATTTGTTTACAAACATTTACATTTACTGTTCTCCTTTTTTTTCTTTTTTGTTCAATCAATTGAATATTCTCTGCGAGCAGCTTGGCCCACGTACGGGCCAAGTCCGCTTTTAATCCATCTGCTCGTCCTCCTTTTCATTTTTTTTTTTTTTATTCTTTAACATCCTTACGCGTAAATACCATTATCGTCTTTCAGCATTGTATGCGCTCGACCCAATTTCTAATTATGATCTCAATATTTTATATCAATATATATATAATATATATTTATATATATTTATATATATATTTTTATTTTGTTTATGTATACTTTAATCTCTATCCGCTAATATATTGTTCTTCTAGTCTAAAAATTACCACGATTATTAAAGATAATATATACTTCTGGGAAATTATAATTAAAAATAATAGTAAATATAATAATATGTCAAACATATATGTCTTGTGTCCTTGTGTATGAGTGTAAAAAAGAGGGGGGACCTGGGGGGACGGGGTACAGTGGACAGAATTAAAAAGGGGATGGGATGGGATGAGAGACGCCGAGCAAAGGATAATGTGTGAAGTTAGCGAAAATGGGACGAATTAATTAAGAATAATAAATGAAAGGGGATCTAAACTTTGGCTAGTTAGAAACACGTTAGAACGCGACGCCGTTCCCATCGGTCGATCGTCGTCGCGTTCTCCGATTGATTTTCGAAATGCGTGTGCACGTACACCGTACTAAAGGTAAGAGTCGTGTGACAGAAAATGAAGTGATTTTCGTTTAGTACAAAGTCTTAAAAAAAAAAAAAACAACGAAAGAGAGGAGAAGACGAATGGGCCGTGGGAGTGGAAGTTCTCGTGTACGAAAATGCGCGCGTGTGTAGCGATTTAGTCATCGGTAAAAGAAGCGGGAAAGAGTCCGATCGATTTGTCTTCTTTTCTTATTTTTTTTTTCATTTTTTTTTATAAATTTTCGTTCTTTTCTTACTAACAGCGGAGAGAAAGAAAGACGGAAAGAACGAGAACGCAGAATAGAGGGGTTTCGAACTGTTTTTATCGTCTAACCGTTTTCAGCCTTTTCTTCGTGTCTCAGGTATAAAACTAAACGGGCGATAGAGCCTTCGTGTAAAACTATATTATTCGTATATGTATGTACTTTGCATCTCTCTATTGTGCTCAAGTGTAACAACCGTTCTTTTGCTATACATGCGCGATATCATTTTTCATCATTTAAATTCTTTAACAACATTTCGCCTGTAATAAATATGTATTTATACGTAAATACACGCGTGGTGGTGTATCGGGAAATTGACTGATTCGATTGTTGTGTTGTTATACATGAGACACTGATAACGGCGCTGCTGTTCTCTCTCTAACAACCAAACGTAAACGCTGGCTTAATTTAACCGACGATCATTAATTACGCACGTATCGTCAATCAGGGTTTTTTTTTCGCGTTTTATAATCTCCTTCGTTTTCCTCCTATCCCGTTTTGTATCTTTTCATTTTAAACGATCTTCGTATGTCGATGTCGCGGTGGTCCGTTTTTGGAATAGCTATATAATTATTATAAATATATTTATAATGTGTTTAATATGTCCCTGCGTGCGCGTACGTGCATTCGCGCGCGCGGCTCGCACGCGTCACCCTCTCGCTTTATCCGTTTAATTAAAACCGCGCGCTGATGCACCCGCGCGTACACGTATACGACGATAGGTCCATATGCGTATTTTTTTTCACATTTTTCCATTTTCGTTTAATGCGCGTGTAATGCGATGAGTGTGTGACAGTGACAATTAGTGTATACTAGGAATGTACATAGTGTACGTAGATATAATTAGGTTGTGTATAAAACGATGATACATACTATATTCATTATTCGTTTATATCAAACGACACATTAATTATGATATCAATTTTTTTTTAGTCTCATTGTACGATGCTCACACGGCGATCGGGCATCGTTCGCCAACAATAGGCTATAATATTTAGTCTTGTCCTGTCTTCTCATACAATTCGTCGATGTAATTCCGGCACGGTCCTGGTCGCGTCGCGCAGTTTTTCATTTTTCTTTCTCATTCATCCCTCTCGTTTTAACGCAGGACCTCGCCCGGCTCGAGATTACCATTACAAGAAACTCCAAATTGAATGGCCATCAGTCTTTGAGACGTACGGTTTTGGCATTGCGCGCGATCTCTTCGTTAAAAAAAAAAGAAAAAAAGANCGATGTAATTCCGGCACGGTCCTGGTCGCGTCGCGCAGTTTTTCATTTTTTTTTTTCTCATTCATCCCTCTCGTTTTAACGCAGGACCTCGCCCGGCTCGAGATTACCATTACAAGAAACTCCAAATTGAATGGCCATCAGTCTTTGAGACGTACGGTTTTGGCATTGCGCGCGATCTCTTCGTTAAAAAGAAAAAAAAAAAGGAAACTAACAAACAGAGAAGTAAGTAAAGAAAAAAGGAACAAATTAAACGAAACAGCGTCTTAGATTAATCGTAATCGTCTACGGGTAATAAACGCTGACCGTGTTGGCGCGCGCGTTGGAAGCGAAGAAAAGGTACCGGAAGCGAAGTCGCGTGCGCGAAACGCTGGCCANGTCTTTGAGACGTACGGTTTTGGCATTGCGCGCGATCTCTTCGTTAAAAAGAAAAAAAAAAAGGAAACTAACAAACAGAGAAGTAAGTAAAGAAAAAAGGAACAAATTAAACGAAACAGCGTCTTAGATTAATCGTAATCGTCTACGGGTAATAAACGCTGACCGTGTTGGCGCGCGCGTTGGAAGCGAAGAAAAGGTACCGGAAGCGAAGTCGCGTGCGCGAAACGCTGGCCATGCGCTCAGGGCAAAACTCATTTCGAAAACGTTTCGGGGCTGGGGGGGGTGTGTGGCAGGGGAACAAAGTTTTTCTTCCCTCGCGCCAACAGGGTCAATAAAAAGTCCCAAGTAATTTGTACTCTAGCGAAATCTTCCCTCTTAAAAATGATCGAGTCTCGGATAAAAAAGACGTCGTAAAAAGAAATAGACTAAAGTTAAGATGCTTGGTGTCCGTGTGCATGGACGGCGTAGGAAAAAAACAGAGTACGAAATTCTTCCAAGGATCAATGGCCAATCGCGAACGAGGAAATAAAAATTAAAAGCAGAACGTGATATCAACGAATGATTGAGAAATTAAGAATCTGTTCGTCCTTTCGGTTTCTGCAATCTTTTTCGTGTTTAAAATTAAAAACTCTTTGTTCCTTTTTGTTCTGAGCGGACTCGACTCAAGTTGATCCTCAAAAACATGACCATCCATTCTGGACAATCCGCGTTGATTATTAATATTAAATATTAATACTTCTAGTCGTATACTCTTTGTTAGAGTAAGTGGTCTTATGCGCCCCAGCGTTATTACGGTTTCACCGGGACGTGCATAGGCAATACAGAGTGCTTTCTGGCGCATGTATTTATTTTTTTTTTTTTGCGTTCTTGATATGCGATAGTACTAACCTAACAAAACTTGTCCTTACATTTCACATTTGGTATGTCTTAGTCTTATTTTACTTAAAAGAGAAAAAAAAATAATAACAATAATAATAGTAGTAATAATAATGATAATGTACGCTCGATAGATAGATAGATAGAGAGAGAGTAGAAGAAACTATCATACTAACCGCGCTTAATACACGTCTGTTGAAAAAACAGAGAGACGTAATGAAACTCGAGTACGGTTTAAATTAATGAGTGAAATAATGAAACAGATCTATAGGTCATCGACGGTGTACCATACGATCGCGAATAAAATATCGAACGGTGCGAAGTTTGTTATCATATAAAACGATACTTATACGTGGTAAAATGGTCGGTCGAGAGCACTCGTAAAGTAATCAAAAAGATTGTTCCATCGAAAAAACGATGACTGCTAGAAAAATGAAACAGAAATGAGAAACGTAAATTATCTTTAACACGCATCCCGGAAAATACTACTGTTCTTTGTCATAATGTATAACGCTATTTTCTTTTGCTCGCGGAGCGATTTTCTTTTAACATTAATAGTCAGTCGATTTTAGAATTTTCCTCTAGAGAAAAAGAGAGATATAATATATATATATATATATGTATAATATTTATATATGTACTCGTATATCTATACATATATATACACACACGCCTGTATGTATACATATATATATATGAATAATATTCTCGGTGTGTGCTCATTCATGCATTCCATCGCTCTATTATTTAAACCTACGCTTTCTATATATACACACACTTCACAGTACGACTTTTTCTTCTTACCTCATTCCCATATACCGCCTCGCGACACTAAATTATTTCTCGCTTCCTTTACAACACACTTCGTGGTTTTTTTTTGTTTTCTACTCTTATGCTCGTCCGACTGTCACAATTGCACACGATTTTTTTTGTCCTCTGGATTACTTTACAAGTACCCCTCTCTCCTCGTGTCCGAGTCCTCTCAATGCAACTAAGTCTTATATCGTCGAAAAATATCATATCGAGAATACCTCTACTATACTATTAGTTCGTACTTAGTTTTTTTTATATTTGTTGTTTTGCTTTGTTTTGTTTGCCTTCACCGAACAGGAATACTCGTCGTTTAACTCCTCGTTTTGTTTTGTCTCCAGTCAAAAAATGTTTCCAAGCGGATTACGGTTTAATGACGCGCGCCCGCGTGCGGCCTCGTTTCAATACAGTTTTATCCGCGTTTACGCGCCCGGCCTCGGGCAGACGCGGCGCAACAGCGCCCCTCGAACGATTTCTTTTCTTTTCCGATTACGAAAAGTAAACGTTTATAAGTTGGCGTGGACCAACGAGGCATCGTCGACCGAATCGATCGCCTCACCTCCTTTTTGTATACATACACCACCTCGTTTCGTCTCGTCTTGTCCCTTAACAAGCGAAAGATCCGAACGCGATTAAGCGACACTAAAAACAGCATGTCCCTCCCTTCGTAACTTTTTGCCTCCCCTTTAAAATAGCGATTAACAAATAAGATTAATTTTAGGTCTTACTATTGCATCAATATTTACAATGGACGTTATGCGTGTATGTCTCCTTTCCGATTTAGTGATCTTCGATTATCGATCATCGCTTAAATAAAATCTACTTAAAACGTGTATACATATGCATATATATATATATATATAAAAAGAGGAGAAAAGAGGAAAGAAAGCTCGCGCATATACCTAAACGACGCATCTAAAGTATACCGTCTCTAAAGTGCAACGAATTCTAACTATTTATACATATATTTTATGTATACTGTCGTAAAAATAGAGGAAAAAGAGACAAAGAGAAGAATAGAACGAGCGAAACGAAGATAACAAATAAAAAAGTTGTACCATTTCTCATCGCGCTTAGATCCCCGCGTCAATTTCGAACATTTTCAATGTTTAAAAAGTCTGTCCCCTCCCGACGGGTTTTTGAAACTCCTCGAGAGCGTGAGCGGATCATCATATTTAAAAATAAAATGCGTCATCGTACGTTGAAAAATAATAGTCATAGTATAAATTAATCACGTCGGCGAATAGCGCATCAACATGTAAAACATGTTTGTTTAAGGCTCCCGTTGCAGAAGTGTATATCCAATGTGTGTCGACCGTTGAAAATCATACGTTCGTGCGTCGTTCGTCCGATACACGGCGATCGCACGAGAGTCGTCTAATTACTTTTTGTTTTTTTCGCGAAGAACTGTCACTCTGGGGAACACTATACTGACTGGGTCTACGGGTGAATAATATTGTCGCTCTTTATACGTGCTACCATACAGACACATGCGGCAGAAAATAGTCTAGGCATTCATTATTTTTTTTTTTCGCGATACACCCTACACATCGTTATTCAAAAGGAACTTCGATTGAACTTTATTACACGTTTCCGTTTCTTTCATTTTTTTCGTCCTCTTTTCATTTTTCCCTTGCCTGTTTCCGTTTCCATTGTCACGAAGGCCAAACACGATCGATAATCGTTGAACCGACGACGTTTGGATTTATTAAAGCGAAACCAATCATTTTGTTTTTCTTTGAAGTAACGAAGAACCGTATCGCTAGGTACTAATGTTTTATGAGAAGGAATTCGATCTCTCTAGTATGTTTACACACTCTCCGCTCGCCTCATACTCGGAAAATATAACGCTGGGCTGGCGTTGCATCCGTGCAACGGGATTGGAAGCCGAGCCGGATCCGTAGGCAGTACTTCCGGACGCGGGCCGTCGCAAGGGTCGCCCCCCGAGCACCTTCAGATCCGCTCTGGAAATCCCAGTTTAATTTTCCTCGTGTTTACTCGCCGCACGAGTTCCGATCCTCTCGATGCAACGCCAGCCTGTAAACCAACGACGATCGTACACGCGCGATTGTCTAAAACTACACATCTTCTTTTTCCTTTCTGCTGGCGCGGGCTGGCGTGCGCGGAGCATCGGCGAGCTCCGTCAAACGTTAACGGGCCAAAGGCAGCGACTGCGTCGAAAGTACGATTACATAACGGACATAATAATTATCGTAAACACGGGATGCGTTTATCCGCCACCTTCCTCTACTTCAAATGAAAATTCGTGAGAAAGCGAGTAAACACGTTCGAGTAGAATCTTCGCGGGCACAGCTCGGATCTGTAGCTGGCGGTCGGTCCACGGGGATTCGCCGGTTGCAGGTAAGGCCTGAATAGTTAGGGTTTGCTGTTGTCGTTGTTTAACGACAGCGGGTCGGTGATCTTCTGCTGTTGCTGCTGCTGCGTGACCTCGCTCAGCGCGCCTCCGCTCATCAGCTTCGCGTTGTTGTTCTCCGTGTTCGAAACCTTCGTGTAATCCCGTTTGCGCGGCATGTTCTCCGTCTTGACGATCGTTATGTCGGGGTTGTTCTCCAGCACCGAGGTCGTGGGCTTCGGGACGGGCGTCGGCACCTCGATGTATCCGCCGCCCTCTCGCTTGATCGGCGTCGAGGTGGTCGGCGTCGCAGTGGTCCCCGCGTTCGCGCTTATCTTCTGGAGGATGTCGTTCACCGGCTCGTTGTTCTCCGGCGTGTCGTTGATCCCGTCGGTGGCGCTCGACGCCACGCTCAGGTCGCTGCCCAACGAGATCCTGTCTGGGCCCTGCAACGTCGATAGGTAAGTCGCCAAGGTGTGGACGGTCACGTTAAGGAACTCAGCTGCTCTGAACAACGTGATCTCTTTCCTCCGGAGCTTGGCGAGCACCTCTGCCGGCCCTGGCTCCGACCAAAAATCCCTTACTCTGTGAACAGATTCGTTCCCATTGATTGGTACCTCGGAACGCGTCGGAATCGCTATAAGGAAAGGAAAAAGACGTTTCGATTTCCCGTACGGACGCCGCGCCGTAAAAACGAAGCCGAAGAAAGCAGGTTAATGGACGATTTCACTTAGCGCGCGTCGTAACAAATTTATATTCCCCGAGAAAATTTTCTTTGTTTTCTTTTCCGAACCGGACTACCGGACTACCGGCGTCCTCCTCTCGGCGAACGCGGTCGTCCCGAAATATTCCCGGAGCACGGCTCGTAAAGCATCGAGGAAGGTGGTAGTAAACGATCGCGACGCGGCAGCAATCAAGTATTCCGTCTTCCATTTACCTATACGGGTGTTTAAGGCAACCATAACTGTCGCGATATCTGCCGTAGAGGGTTCCGTAGGAGACGCCAAGTATCTCCGCGGCAGTCTTCATTTCCAGTTCTTTGCTCTTAATGGCATCCATAACGCGTCGCGTGAACGGCTCCTCCCAGAACTCCTGGCGGCGTCCCGTCGTCAGGTAATCGTTCATCTTGACGACGTCTCGGAATTGCTCGGGGATCGATGGGTTCGTGGCGTTGGAATTCGAGGGTGTGGTAGGCGCTGCAGCAAAATCATACACCGCGGTTAGATCACGCGCCTACCGAACAATACCGCGCGCGTCTCCGCTCTCTGACCCCGTCCTCTATGCACCAAGGAAAATCGATTGTCTCTCGTGTCTTTTTTCTTCTACGATCTCTCCCCTCCGATCGCGATCACAATACTTTTCATCGAACACTTACTTTTTTTTTCCTGATCGGATGTGCTGTCGTCCTTTGACATGTATGATAACTAAAAAACAAATATGTTGACCGTTAAAATAGGACGGAAAACTAGATTGTCTTTTTGACAGATTTCGATGGTGATTCGTGTAATTAAGGAGGTTCATCCGGTTAATGAATTGACAGATAATGGGATAAATTGAAGAATTTTTACATGTTTCAATATGTCTAACTCTTTTACGGTTTCATGAATTTTTATGAAACTTTACACATTCATATAACATTAGATCTACAAACGGGATGTTTTAAATTTTTGCTAGAGCCTCCAACAACAAAGTTAAACATCTTTTCTTTTTTCTTCGCGATTTGAATGAATACCAAGTTGTTTTAATTTTTTGTTAGTCATTCCATAGTAAATTAAGCTCTCTAAAATTCCACAGAAGATAAAGTTCTTTGATCTAATACTAAAAATTGTATACCGTTTCGAAATGTGTACGAATATTTATGGGAGTGACTGTAAATACAACAAACGAAATCTGCATCTTTCAGCAGTAGACAACCTCCGTTATTAACATGTACGCTAGTCAAGCGAACTCTCCTTTTCTATAACTTGCATTTAACTTGCTATGTACCAGATGAATCTCCTTAAAAAACAAGATGGGAATTGAGATCCTTACCACCGGCAGTGGAGTCTCAGCTTCGTTCATCATAATTTCATCGTCCCAGCTTTCATGGTCACCTCCTTCGCTCATCATTTCCTCCTAGACATCGATTTACACACAAATTAAAAAGTTATTCGATATTACAGGAAGAGATAGATAACAAAAAGCTAATCAAATGTATTATTATTGTTCGACGACGATTTTTAATCGGACAAAGCAAAAGAGAATGAAAGAACCATTTAAATTTATACTTGATGTACATTTCCGGTGATGCAGGTGATTTTCGGTGTGAAAACGTCGTGTGCCGATGGGGGATCGTCCAGTGGCGGACGGCCTCTGCGTCTCTGCTTCGGCGGCGGCGGCTCGTCGGCGTCGCCTTCCCTGAGGACCGTCTCGACACCTGGAGTCGCCGCGCCAGGACTGTGCCCGCTGTTAGCCAGATCATTCTGCGTTGAGTCGCTGCGCCAGCTCACCTCGGCCAGCCCCTTAATGTGCAAGTCCTCCGCGGTTTTCAACAGGGACGACAATCTCGTCTGGAAAATATCGACGCGCGCCGACCGACTTTAATCAAGCCCGTAAACAGAAGTTTCAAAAGATATGCGCCGAGCCTCTCCTCTTTCTTTTGACGCGAGCGGAGCTCTTTGTCGTTTAATCCTTTCAAGAGTCGCGGGTCCCGGGGTTCCATCCCGGCCTCGGCTTACGTATCGAGCAACAATTTTTTAACCAGAACGGATTATTACGGGCGGCTCGCGGGGAATCAAAAATTCGCGACGGCCGAGTCCCGACCCCGAGACAACCCGCGTTTTCGACGGTTCTCCAACTAATCAAGGTAAGTAGCCTCTTTTCGGTCAACATTAGCCCGAGTGGTTTAACCGTTCCTGGCAAGAGTTACCGCGGGCCAAAAGGCAGCAGCAATATTTTTAACCGATCTGCTTTCAATATTTCCCCGTGCGCCGCCGCCGCCGGCTCGAGGGGCATAAACGGTGTAATATACGACTCGCGTTTTTGGCACGGGTCAAAGCGGCGGATTTTTCCCCTCTTCGCGGTCCCGCGCGACGTTTCTTCGGGGCACAATAACGGGGGAAAGAGAACCACCAAGGAATCTCGGAGCCGGGCAGCGCTGGGCAAATCTAATTATCGACGAATCGACTGGGAGAAAAATCGCGTGGGCGGAAGTAAAAAAGAAAATTAGTAATTCCATTAATCCGCTTCAATTTTCCGGCTCGGACTCGTACCTGAGTCCGAATTCCTCGGGAGTAATAAATCGGATAGAGGAAAAAGGCCGGTATAGCTATATCGCGGCCGTATTGTAGATACGTACATATACATACATACGTACCGCGTATATCTATACATAGATCGGGGGCCGGCAGCTGGACACATCGGAATAGGTCCAATTATTATTTTGCCAATTTTCACCGCAATAATGCCGCGGCGACCGAGAGAATGCTAAATAATATGGGAACTTTCTACAAACGGCGGCTTTCTATCGGCCACGGCCGGAATCGGAAAAACGCTTATGTGGGTCAGCGTCTTCGGCGCACCGGGAATAATGTGTATTTCAGAAACAGCCGTTATTCGTCTGTATGCGTTTCTACGTAGACGAGTGTACGTGCACCGACACGGCACCGGCGTTCGTTTCTGCCTCGGAGAAAGATTCAACGATCGTTGAGCCCCGAGCCCTGACCTTACGCAAATGCAAATCGAATCCTGCACCTAATTTCTTAGATTACATTTCGTTTATTACGATATCCGTTGTTTCCGCACGGACTCGCGTTATCATAATTAGACACTTGGAAATTTCATTATAAATTCATGAGCGCCGCGGTCTAAACGTAATCTTGTAACTCGAGCTCTTCGGGACAGAGAATACACCGCCGACTCGGCGGATTTCTTTTAACTCTGATTGTCGTAATACTTATGAACGGGGGTGTACGTGTGACCTAATGCCGAAGCGCGGTTGTTTTCACCGGAGCCGGATTTTTCGCAGGCAAAACGTGGCCACCGTGTTGGAGAAAGCTTCCGCTCGAACCCGATTGCCTGATCACGACTAGAAACACACCGAGAACCCGACTTGTGCACGTACGGAGGTCCTCCTCTTTCTACAATTCTAGACCAAATTCGATTCCATGAACGCGTACAAGGCCTCACGCGGCGAGCCTGAAACGGGACACCTTCGACGTCTATGAGGCTTTTGACGCCACTCGGCTTTCGTCAGGGGACACGGTTTGCAGAGTGTACGAACGACGCGGTGCTAAAGAGAAACTATGTATCTCGTAACGAGTTTAGAATTTCGCGTGGGACTCGCGGAACGAAATCCATCGGCCGGTTTTTGCCGCGGATCGAGAAATGTGTAGTATCGATTACACGGGTCGGTCTGTTAGTTAATTAACGAGCGGCCGGGAGTAATTTATCTTTTCTTCTTGCTAAGTTTCGACGACGGTCGCGTGTTTCTTGCCGGTAACGATTTTATAGAACAAACGAGTTCCCGGAGCTATTATTAAAATTGACTATTATTTAAGTGGAAAAATGTAACGGGAGAGGGGCCCGGCCGCCGCCGTCGCGAAAACACGCTTATCTCCTGCCGTCCGCCGGCGGACGGAGGGGTCGATGGAAATTTATGATCCGGTTGCTTCAAACGCTCCGGTATTTGTTGTAATTAGAGGGGCCGGTACACCGAGGGGAGGGAGAGGGTGGTATCGATTCGATTTTCATAGCGATCGCTTTCAAAGCGGCGGCACAAAGTGACGCTTCTTTATTTCGTTAGAGACGAGAGGAGTCGGTAGGAAAAAAAGCAAAAGGGGAATCGATTGACCGCGCACGCGGCAAAACAAATTGCATCTTCGCGAAGGAATTTTTTTTCCCTCCGGCCGCGGACCGATGGGAAGTCCCGGAGTCGCTTTGAAGTGCGGCACGCTCGAACCTCGAAGAGCACGAGTCTTCAATTATTAATAAATTGAGGCCAGAGAGGAGTCCCGTGCCCTGCCCGGTCCCCCCCCCCCC
>SMSR01015941.1:144080-163206 GCA_019453355.1 Ceratina japonica | reverse complement strand
TTAGGTATAATTTGACGTATTCACAAGTACATGCCATTATTTTTTAAACATTGTTTTTTCAATAATTCCAACAAAATTAGCCATATTTCTCGAATCTCCATAAGAACACATATTAACTTTAAATTACTATATCTTTAAAACTAACTCGTAAATCATAGTTAAATTTTGCACATACATTTATAATGGCATTGTTGACTCACTGGCAAAATTTTATTGGGCTGACATTACTTCCAGATATGGGGAGTACAACCTTAAGTGTTCAGGTTTTCTCTCGAAACAATCTTCTTTAAAATGAATGGAGCAGATACGAGCTATATAAATTAAATTAATTCATACAAATATCTTTGCAAATAGTTTTTAAAAATTAATTGTATTGAAAAAAAAATTTACCATTTTGTGAGGTTGAGGTTATCATTATTACATGCTTCAATTTATTTGTTAACTACTTCTTTTGGGAAACTAAAATATTTTATGCTTGTATTTTTTGTGTTTCCATTCTAATTTTTACAAGACTTCACCGAACAACCTGGGATTTTACTAATATTTATCAAACAGTTTTCAAATCAAATAAACCGCGGTTGACATAAACAAAAATTCCAACATGGTGGAAGCTCGGAAGCCGCAATAGACGATAAAAGTGAGGCCGGCTTGGGAACACACCTCTTACGTTCACATCATGCGCACGTCTATTTGTTCGAGCAATTAGGCGTACTTCAGCGTCTACAGGAAATGAGATTAACAAAATTTATGACTGCGCGCTGCGAAATGATTTCAATCCCGATAAAATCAAACGCGAACATTATAGATCTAATTACAATGATAATTAGAATAATTATCTTTCATCTGGGCTTTGTTAATTTGATTAACTGTTCGATCGTCGGGCATAAGGAACGGAATTGTGTGCGGCGCGACGTCTTGAAGTATCCGCTTAGGAAGGAGGCGGATCACCGGCGGCGAGAGGAACGCGAGTCGGCTTTTGTTATCCGGGGGGCGCGATGACGCGACGCGACGCGTCCGCGAGATCGCCCACCCTCTCGTACGCCGGGAGGTTTCCCGCGCGCGCGGCGTCGTCGTCGTCGTCGCGACACGCGAGCGAGCGAGCGGACGTACGAGCAGCGGCAGCAACCCTCTCCCAGTGAAAGAGCGTGGCGCGGCGCTGCGCGGGTGTGCACAGAGAGGCCGAAAAGGAACGGAGAGGAAAAAGGCCGCGCGCGCGTCGGCGTCGCTCGCCGTGGCGGCATTCTAAATTTAGGAGGAAGTATTGATTTTACAATTTGGACCCCTCCCAAAGTAAAAAATAAACCAAGCCAAACGTACTCTACTTTGATAGAGTGCCTCTCCTCTGCGCGGCTCGTTTCGACGCACGGCCGAGACGAAGATACAAAAAGGGAAACACGGGGTAGAAGGGGGTTGTGGGGCGGCGGCGGCGGCGGCGCGCGGGCCGTCGCTGTTCGCGAAGGTAGAGAGGGGTGGCGGCGGTGGGCGAAACAGCCCCCGCGGACAGAGTGGGAGGGAAGAAAAAGAAGAAGATAGCGATTGCCAGGGAAAGTGAGAGGGCGGGGGTCGAAAACCGAGAGCGAAGCCGGCAAAGAGCGGAAGAAAGAAAGAAAGGGTGGAAGGAAAGGGTGGGCGCGGGGGGGTGGGTGGCGCCCGGTAGGAGAGCGCACCACCGTGGCCGACCGGCGGCGGGAGGGGGTGGAAGAGAGTGGCGAAATACCGTAGTTCCAGGCCTGGTAAGAAACAAAGAACAGAAAATTGATCGTTTGTTAAGTTTTATGTTCCCCGGGGCAGGCGAGGGTGGTTGGTCTGCCGCATCCCCACCACCTACGCTGGCCTGGCTCGCCGCACCGGCTTTCCTTCTTCTCGTTCCGGCTGCTGTCTCCTTTCAACCCTCCTCGCACGACGCGCAATAAGACGAATCGAGGAAATTCTCCGCCCGGCACCGCCAAGGAAGAGAGGTGGGCACGCAGAAAAACGTACACGGAGAGGAGAGAACGGAAGGGGGTGGTCGAACGCGGGGGTTGCCCGGCTCGCGGACCGATAGAGACACGTGTACGAGGAAAAAACGGGCCGGGGCGAAAGGGACGAACGGACGGACGGACGTATCGTCCAAGTCAATGGAAGCTGGACGAAATTGCCTTCGTCCTACGCCGTCGTCCGTCTCTCCCCCCTTGCCGCAGAGGGACGAAGTTTAATTACGGGGAGAGAGAGAGAGAGAGAGAGAGAGGTGTTCCGCCGTTTCTTTCGGGGAATTCCAAATCTTTCGGAAATTAAATCGCGTCGTCGACATTTTTGTTTGTTAACTCGGGAACGACGATTTGTGGTTCATTATTTCGAAGCGCAATTCTCTCCCTGGAACAGTCTTGCTCTCCTAACCGGATTTATGACAAGATCGTTTGTAGTTGATTTCGAATTGAAATCCCGTTCTCTTAGAACGTCGTAAGATTCGTCGGCGATNAATTCCAAATCTTTCGGAAATTAAATCGCGTCGGCGACATTTTTGTTTGTTAACTCGGGAACGACGATTTGTGGTTCATTATTTCGCGGCGCAATTCTCTCCCTGGAACAGTCTTGCTCTCCTAACCGGATTTATGACAAGATCGTTTGTAGTTCGAATTGAAATCCCGTTCTCTTAGAACGTCGTAAGATTCGTCGGCGATAAATTTGTTCAAATGAATTCTTTTTATCCGAGAGAAATCGGTTTGAGGTATCCGCACAATGGTAACAGCAGAGCTGCTGCTGCTGCTGCTCTGTACGTAGCAATTTGGGCGGACAAAAAAGGCGGAGAGCCGCGTGTCCAATCTACGGAAAGTGAGAATGGAGTACTATGCGTTTCGACGATAATACAACGTGGCTGTAACGCGTTAAACGACGCAGAGCCGAGCGAACGAGCGGCCGGGCGCCTCTAAAACATTTCAAAGCACAAAATAGCTGAAACCGAGCGTACGCGTTGGAAAAGGGATTTTAAAGCGAATAGGAGACTATCGAGTTCAACGAAGGGCAAACCCGTCACTATTAACCGCTCGCCAGTTATAACAATTATTCTTTCGGCTCAACGCCACCGATTATCCCGGCGAAAGTGAAATTTACCCTTTACCCCTGATCTTTACAAACGCTTACAAGACGCTTTTAGACTTTATCACAATTAACCTTTCTTTTTTTCATCTGAATCTCAATTCGTCGAAATTGTCATTTTGATGGATTTCGTAATTTTGTTAATAGTCGTTAAACAAGAGAGATTCATGCCGAACTGCGTGCTTCATCCCGGCGAAAGTTAAATTTACCCTTTACTCCTGATCTTTACAAACGCTTACAAGACGCTTTTAGACTTTATCACAATTAACCTTTCTTTTTTTCATCTCAATCCCAATTCGTCTAAATTGTCATTTTGATGGATTTCATAATTTTGTTAATAGTCGTTAAACAAGAGAGATTCACGCCGAACTGCATGCTTCATCCCGGCGAAAGTTAAATTTACCCTTTACTCCTGATCTTTACAAACGCTTACAAGACGCTTTTAGACTTTATCACAATTAACCTTTTTTTTTCATCAGAATCTCAATTCGTCCAAATTGTCATTTTGATGGATTTTGTAATTTTGCTAATAGTCGTTAAACAAGAGAGATTCATGCCGAACTGCATCCCGGCGAAAATGAAATTTACCCTTTACTCCTGATCTTTACAAACGCTTACAAGACGCTTTTCGACTTTATCACAATTAACCTTTCTTTTTTTATCTCAATCCTCAATTCGTCCAAATTGTCATTTTGATGGATTTCGTAATTTTGTTAATAGTCGTTAAATAAAAGAGATTCATGCCGAACTGCGTGCTTCATCCCAGCGAAAGTGAAATTTACCCTTTACTCCTGATCTTTACAAACGCGTACAAGACGCTTTTAGACTTTATCACAATTAACCTTTGTTTTTTTCATCTGAATCTCAATTCGTCCAAATTGTCATTTTGACGGATTTCGTAATTTTGCTAATAGTCGTTAAACAAGAGAGATTCATGCCGAACTGCATGCTTCATCCCGGCGAAAATAAAGTTTACCCTTTACCCCTAATCTTTACAAACGCTTACAAGACGCTTTTAGACTTTATCACAATTAACCTTTGTTTTTTTCATCTGAATCCCAATTCGTCCAAATTGTCATTTTGATGAATTTCGTAATTTTGTTAATAGTCGTTAAACAAGAGAGATTCATGCCGAACACGTTTCGTTTAATTAGCATGTACACGTGTGCGTGGAACGCGCGTGGCGGGTTAAATATTTTCTTCCCCTATCGAAGTTAAATAAACACGTGTCAATTTTAAAGGATTAACTCATCAAATTATCCGGGACGAAAAAGCTAGCTGTTTTCCCGTGACTTAATGAAATTAACAGGGCCGTCGGCCGAGGGAATGAACCGAAGTAATCGAGAGGAAATCAGCGGGTTCGGTACGGGCCGCTCGCCGGTCGAGGGACGAATTTATGCAAATTGACGCGTTTACCGTGGCGTGTAGAAAAGTCACGTCGCCGGCGGAGAGGCGGGTAGATTGAGAAACGGAGAGGGTTTTACCTTGTGCGCTCGGAGTGTCTTGCCCTCGCAGGCCAGAGTGACGTCGCAGTAAGCTTGCCGCTCGAGCAGCTGTGAGAACATGGTCTGCAGGTTGCTGTGATGGTATTTCCATCGTAGGCAATACTGTTGGGGAAACATGTTGGACGATGACGCCGACGTCGCGGGAGGTGTCGTTGCTGAACAGCTTCGTTGGTGAAGCATGCGCGGAGGATAAAGGACCTGGCACCGGCACTATTCGCCGCCAAGATCCGTTTCCTTCGTGGTTCACCGCGTGATACCACCCGCCTTCCTTCTCCTCGCTCTGAAACAAAAAAAAACCGACGGTCCTTTTTTGTAGAATTAGCGGCGGGCACGCGTTTCTCCCATTCGCGGGTCATTTATCATCAAATGATTCATAATAACGAAACGGTGTAATTCGACGAGCCGATAATTGGGACAGATAAAAATCGCGGGATGAAAAAATCCGTTCGTTGCAATACAATGGGCGATTCAGGGTGGAACAGTTTCGATTCGATTCGACGGTAGATATATACTTTTCGCGCTCGTTCCCACGATACTCGGGTCTAATCAATTATCTTTCAAGTTAGCAGTACCTCGGGCTAAAATTACGTTTGGAAATTGCGATAGGTTCGAGAGGCCGCGGTAATTTACGTTTCCTGCTAGACCACTTTGTTCCATCCGCTTCCGGAACGCCCGATGAGGGCGAGTAGTCCAACAGTTGTGTTTACGATTTTTATAGTTAGCCTCTGCGACGTGGGACAATTAAAACCAAGGGAAAGAGAATTTATTATCGAGTTGTAAGTAGTGGGTTGTTCGGAAAGTTCGTGCCGATTTTTAGTAGACGAATTAGGGTAGAACCTTAGAGCATATATTATTATACATGGTGGAAGCACGTCTATATAAAAAGTGTAGACAAACGGATGAGAAAGAAAGAGATAGGTTGGATACTATTTTTCTCCTTTGCGTATTGTTAGAGAGAGAGAATTTCCGATCATCCTCTCTCTCGGCCGCTTGTCTACTCTTTTACATAGGTATGCTTCCTCCATGTATTATATGCTCTAAGGGTACACTGTTAAAAATTTTTCATTGAATTTGATGAACAAATGCATGAAGCAATATTCATGTATCTTTTTATTAAGTTTAATGAAAACTGTTATTAAATATTCATTGTGGACGACTAATTTTCATGAACGGTACATTAAATTTTCTTCAAAATTAATTAAACTTTCTCAGAGTTCATTAAATTTTTTTGGAAATTCATCAATTTTATGGTAAATTTGCATTAATATGTGTTTAATATACGAAAAACTTAAATTTAATGCATTATTTTCCATGAAAAGTGCATTAAATTTAATGTATTATTTTTCATGAAAAGTGCATTAAATTAATGTATTATTTTTCATGAAAAGTGCATTAAATTTAATGATACTTTTAACAGTGTAGGACTAAGTACATCAGAATGATCGAAAACAAATAACATGTTCATTTCTCTTAAAACATAATTCTTTAGGATGAATTCTAGGAAACGTCAATATTCATTAAGATTATGACAATATTTAATAAAAATAGGTGTCAAAAAGTGGAGGAAAAATCGTAGTTCTACGTTTCGAACTTTGAATAATTTTATTCCAAAGAGTGGTTGTTCTGAATAGAATAAGAACCAGGGCACCATGTAATGTACCTTAAATTAGATATCAAAACGAAGTTTGTCTCGATCCTTTGAGAAGTAAGCATATAAAATTGAATGGCATAAACGTATAGTNCTAAAATTACGTTTGGAAATTGCGATAGGTTCGAGAGGCCGCGGTAATTTACGTTTCCTGCTAGACCACTTTGTTCCATCCGCTTCCGGAACGCCCGATGAGGGCGAGTAGTCCAACAGTTGTGTTTACGATTTTTATAGTTAGCCTCTGCGACGTGGGACAATTAAAACCAACGGAAAGAGAATTTATTATCGAGCTGTAAGTATTGGGTTGTTCGGAAAGTTCGTGCCGATTTTTAGTAGATGAATTAGGGTAGAACCTTAGAGCATATATTATTATACATGGAGGAAGCACGTCTATACGAAAAGTGTAGACAAACGGATGAGAAAGAAAGAGATAGGTTGGATACTATTTTTCTCTTTTGCGTAGAGATTGTTAGAGAGAGAGAATTTCCGATCATCCTCTCTCTCGACTGCTTGTCTACTCTTTTACATAGGTACATGCTTCCTCCATGTATTATATGCTCTAAGGGTACACTGTTAAAAATTTTTCATTGAATTTGATGAAAAAATGCATGAAGCAATATTCATGTATCTTTTTATTAAGTTTAATGAAAACTGTTATTAAATATTCATTGTGGAAGACTAATTTTCATGAACGGTACATTAAATTTTCTTCAAAATTAATTAAATTTTCTCAGAGTTCATTAAATTTTCTCAGAGTTCATTAAATTTTTTTGGAAATTCATTAATTTTATGGTAAACTTGCATTAATATGTGTTTAATATATGAAAAACTTAAATTTAATGCATTATTTTTCATGAAAAGTGCATTAAATTTAATATATTGTTTTTCATGAAAAGTGCATTAAATTTAATGTATTATTTTTCATGAATAGTGCATTAAACTTAATGTATTATTTTTCATGAAAAGTGCATTAAATTTAATGATACTTTTAACAGTGTAGGACTCAGTACATCAGAATGATCGAAAACAAATAACATGTTCATTTCTCTTAAAACATAATTCTTTAGGATGAATTTTAGGAAACGTCAATATTCATTAAGATTATGACAATATTTAATAAAATAGGTGTCAAAAAGTGGAGGAAAAATCGTAGTTCTACGTTTTGAACTTTGAATAATTTTATTCCAAAGAGTGGTTGTTCTGAATAGAATAAGAACCAGGGCACCATGTAATGTACCTTAAATTAGATATCAAAACGAAGTTTGTCTCGATCCTTTGAGAAGTAAGCATATAAAATTGAATGGCATAAACGTATAGTTCATACTATTTTTAGGAATACACTCTGCAAGTTGCACGAGATATGAAGAAANTTTTTATTAAGTTTAATGAAAACTGTTATTAAATATTCATTGTGGACGACTAATTTTCATGAACGGTACATTAAATTTTCTTCAAAATTAATTAAACTTTCTCAGAGTTCATTAAATTTTTTTGGAAATTCATCAATTTTATGGTAAATTTGCATTAATATGTGTTTAATATACGAAAAACTTAAATTTAATGCATTATTTTCCATGAAAAGTGCATTAAATTTAATGTATTATTTTTCATGAAAAGTGCATTAAATTAATGTATTATTTTTCATGAAAAGTGCATTAAATTTAATGATACTTTTAACAGTGTAGGACTAAGTACATCAGAATGATCGAAAACAAATAACATGTTCATTTCTCTTAAAACATAATTCTTTAGGATGAATTCTAGGAAACGTCAATATTCATTAAGATTATGACAATATTTAATAAAAATAGGTGTCAAAAAGTGGAGGAAAAATCGTAGTTCTACGTTTCGAACTTTGAATAATTTTATTCCAAAGAGTGGTTGTTCTGAATAGAATAAGAACCAGGGCACCATGTAATGTACCTTAAATTAGATATCAAAACGAAGTTTGTCTCGATCCTTTGAGAAGTAAGCATATAAAATTGAATGGCATAAACGTATAGTGCATGCTATTTTTAGGAATACACTCTGCAAGTTGCACGAGATATGAAGAAAGACAAAATAGCACGCATATAATTCAATAAATTAATAAGTGTTTATCAAAATTTACATTCCCTGCCTTTAAATTTTCTATAAATATCGGCACGATTTTTCCGAACAACCCAGTAACAATCCAATAATTCTTTTCAAATTATAATTTAGTTTATTTATGTTTTTCTTGCCTATATATATTATTGTTGGTTTTTCTAAAAAAATTTTTATACTAAGTGTCATAATGGATTCATGTCCGTTTAATAAAGAAATTGAAATTAAAGAAATTGAAATAATCTTATTCTATACAGCGTAAATAAAATCTAGCATTGGTTCTGATTGCGTAAGGCTAGAAATTACTTACAGATATCGTTGGCTGCCAAGTCAGCAGGTGGGTTCGTTCTCAAAGGGAAGCCAACCCGGTCCTCTGTCTGCCGGACGAACGCTTCTAAGACGGTGCTCTCGGAAGCATTTACACGCGAATCGGTTTCAACTTACACTGTAACACAGAGAATAAAGCTCGGTTACGACGGGGAACAGATTCGAGGCTTTTCGCCGACTCGACTTGGGCGAAGTTTAATATCGGTTCAAGTTCGATTACGGGGGTACGATTCCGAGGACAATTGGCTCGAAACGGGTTCCGATCCGCCGCTATTTGCCTCGATCGAGTCTGCTTATCTACTAATTACAATTAGCGTTCGGCTCGACTAGATTCGGTTCGAACTAGCCGGTAGCCAGTTTCCCGGATGATCGATGAAAATATGATCGAGCCCCTTGATTCACGCCGGATCTTGAACGACCGCTTTTACGAAGCAATTTGCTTGACGCGTTGCTGCCGCGGTCTGCTCGGAAAGAAGATAAGAAATTCCGACGCCGAGGGGGTGTAATGCTTCCTATCGCGGCGATCGTTTGTCTCGAGACCGGTAATCACTATTAAATCGATTGTCCCACCGGCGGGGATATCGATCTGCATATCATCTCGCCCGGAACGGTCTTAACTCGGCGATAGCGAGGTACTTTGGCTAATGAAAATTTCATTTCCTGAATCTGCCTTCCCGTCGCGTAAAATTCCGCGACGCTTAAACAACGCGATTTGTATAATGGATTATATTATTTGTCTGGGACTGTGGGACTCCGTCTCGGCACTTTCGCCACGTTTCGCCGAGACGGATGGGCGAATTTCAGGCGGGGAGAAGAAACACGTCGGGTCAAACGAATATTTAACAAATCCGATGAAGATAGCACGCGGAAACGAGGGAACTATGTCTCCTCGATATCGGTCGGAGTTCTTTAAGGATTCGTTCGCGGGGAACCCGGACGGATCGTCGTCGGCGGCGGAAGAAAGTTGGGGCGCAACGGGACGAGCCTCGGGGAAAAAGAAGTTCGTTGCATTATCTGGAAACGATTAACGCGAGCCGCTTGTATCTATTAGCATAATTACGGCGAGTGACTTGGTAAAATCGTGAAAGTCGAATATCGACATTCAACTTTCATCGGGGCCCCCGCTGACGGAGTTTCATTAAAAGACCGAATCGGAAAGCTGGTTTCGCGGGCGTCTGATTTAAATCGGTGACAACCGGTTACGCGTCGTTGTCCCTCTAATGAAACCCATCATCCGCCGTTACAGCTGTAACTCTGTTTACCCCGCCGGATCGGGGGATCAATTTTTAATCGCGTTCTAATCGAGTTTGTCGCCTCACGACTCGATCGTAATGCAATCCTCGATACCGGAGAATTACGAAGGTCAATTATTCCCCGGGATCGTTCGTTTTCGAATGGAAAAAATTGAAATGGCTCCGTTCTCATTTAGCCGGCAAGTGAGAAGTTAATTTCGGGCTCGGGACGGGTATTATTTTCTGGTCTCTGGCTTGTAAACTGGTCAACGTCTCTCATCGTGGATGGAGGGTAATATCTAAGGCAGAGAGTTTAGGCTGCACGCTCGACTGCGGTTTTAAAATTCCCTCCGGGCTAGCTTCCATGGAACTCGTCTCGGTGGATCGTGGGAATCAATAAATTCCCCGTATCGGAAAACGCTGAGGGTACAGGATACGCGGGAAAAATCGACAAGGCGCGAATTCGCACGAAATTACTATCCCATCTCTTTCATCATGATCCCAATTCCGTCCTCCGCCACGGTTTTCACCCTCCTCCCCTCTCTCCTTGCAATTTTTCTCATTTTCTGCTAAGATCGAACGGAATCCCCCATTACGACCTCATTAATTCCTCTGTTATATTTAAAACGGAAAATAAGCTTTCTAAAAAATAAGAGACAAATTCCCTAAACGTTACACTCTTCTGTTAACCCTTTATGTCACATTGAAAAAACAGTCGTCTGACGATTAGCAAAAATTGAAATACAGTACCAAAAAAATATTATTTATAAATATTATAATTTCTTTGAGTAATAAATACGTTCCTTTTGTATATAATAATAATAATTTCTAGCCACAGTTAATAATTTTTAATATCNTCTTTCATCATGATCCCAATTCCGTCCTCCGCCACGGTTTTCACCCTCCTCCCCTCTCTCCTTGCAATTTTTCTCATTTTCTGCTAAGATCGAACGGAATCCCCCATTACGACCTCATTAATTCCTCTGTTATATTTAAAACGGAAAATAAGCTTTCTAAAAAATAAGAGACAAATTCCCTAAACGTTACACTCTTCTGTTAACCCTTTATGTCACATTGAAAAAACAGTCGTCTGACGATTAGCAAAAATTGAAATACAGTACCAAAAAAATATTATTTATAAATATTATAATTTCTTTGAGTAATAAATACGTTCCTTTTGTATATAATAATAATAATTTCTAGCCACAGTTAATAATTTTTACTATCGTGATTACTATCGTTATTATTATTATCGATATTATTTTAGTGATTTCTAATATTCAGTTTCTACATTTTCCTTCTATTACTTTACTTTATATTATTACACGCGATTTATATTATTTCATATACAGTGGCTCAAAAAGGTATTGGCACAGCTTTGAAAACGGAACAACTTTTAAAATCGAGATAAATTGAGAACTTTCGAAAAGTTGAAATTTTTACATGTTTCGACATGTCTAACTCTTTTATGGTTACACCAATTTTTATGTATTCTTGTAAATGTATATAACTTACTTAGATCTACAAACGGGATGTTTCAAATTTTTGGTGGAGATCCCAATAAAAAAGTTAAAAAACGCAATGTTCACTTTTTCCTTCGCCATTGCGACCATTAAAGATATTGAATAAATTTTCTTTGTTCATTACATAATAAACTAAGCCTTCTAGTATCTCACAAAAAATGATGTTCTTCGGTTCAATATTAAAAAAGTTGGTCCGTTTTCAAAACTGTGCCAATACTTTTTTGAGCCACTGTATAGATTAAAGATTTTATTATATAATACAGTAATTTCCTTTGAGTTCAATAAGTAAAAATGATTTTAAGCACACAGACGAACTTTTCCTTGAAGTTTAGTAATTATTAATTAAATCCAAACATCTTTCAAGATTTCTATTCAAATATAGTAATTTTTACTTAAATACACAATAAATATTGCTAGAATTTTGTGGATCGTCTTTCTCAGTGCACTTTTTATACTTGTATATAAATTTTCTATAAATGCACAGCATCTGCAAATTGAAACGAGAAGAGCAATTTCTTGTCATGACTGAGTTGAATTACTTTCTAACACGCTCTTATTTTCATCTATTAAACCATTCGCACGATGTTAATAAAGGCTTTCTCAATTACTGCTAAATTCCTGGAGGTTCCGTTGGTCTTTCAGACTTCTTCACCCATATTGTAATTTTCATCTCCGGAATTTCTCCATCACCGCCGTCTTCCCTTATATCTGCCGAAAAAATGCCGATGGCGCGTCAAAAGGCCGAGGTAACCGGACGTCAAACATTTTTGTCGTCGTTCTCGGGGGGGCATCTCGGAATTCAGGTCTCGGTGCATTAACGTCCAGCGCGGTCGCTGCATTTGTCACATTTTCGTCCCACGTTCAAGTACATGGTCCGATTACGGTTCAGCTCGCGAAACGAATCTAGTAAACCGAAATATTTCTGCGGCCGGATCCATCGGATCGGCAAACGCTTACGTAAACGGCGTACGCTAACGAAGTCCTGCACGCCGGCTGGATTTTGCACTTTTACCGTGACATACAATAAGGATAACAGACCGAGACGTGTACGAGGTAGCCTAGATCCTTGCGAGATACTTTCTATTGTGTTCGGAGTTACCTTTCGCCGTTAAGAAAATGGCCAGGACCAGGAAGAGCACGCGCGCGCGCGCGCGGCTCTGCGGATGACCTTTTGGAAATCCGGATGAAATTGGGAAATCGGGTTAGACCGCGGCCGATGCGACCGATCCGATCCGAGATACGGCCGGCACGAGAAACGTGACCGTAGCTCGCTAATTACCCGGCCGCGTGCATTTAATTAAAATTGGATCGCCGCGCTTGAGCGTTGAAACGTTAATTCGTGCCTATTGTCGAGATAGATCGGCTTGTTTGTCGATCGGCCATTCGCGGAGGCTCGTTCGGAAGCCGATGATCCGACGTACATCCCCGTTCATAAATCTCCGGATAAAACGTATGTATGATCGAACGAGATGTTCTGAGGTCGTCGATGAACAGATGCGGATTTCCAATGACTTAATTTGACGATTCGACGCACGATTTTATTGAAACTATTTTTTGTACTATACAATGAGAAAAACGAAGCTACAAAATTCTAGCAATGTTTATTGTATATTTAAGTAAAAATTACTATATTTGAATAGTAATCTTGAAACATGTTTGGATTTAATTAATGATTGCTAAACTTTAAGGAAAAATTCGTCTGTATGCGTAGTATAATTTTTTCTTATTGAATTCAAAGGAAATTACCGAATTATATAATAAAATCTTTAATCTATATGTGAAAATGCTGCTTTCTACTTTCCATATTTAAAAAAGTAACACTAAACACTATTGCGTAGAATCAATCGAAATTATTCACAAGCAAGCCTTACTATATCAGTTGTTAAAATATTTAATTATTATGCTAATTTTTACTTATTGAACTCAAGGTAAATTACCAAATTATATAATAAAATCTTTAATCTATATATGAAAATGCTGCTTTCCACTTTCCATATTTAAAAAAGTAACACCAAAAACTATTGCGTAGAATCAATCGAAATTATTCACAAGCAAGCCTTACTATATCAGTTGTTAAAATATTTAATTATTATGCTGCTTAAGTATGAGATTGGCTCTGAAAAAATAAACTTGAGTCCTCTTAGGAAAAAACGAAATTATTTTCCGAACAACCCTAATATAAATCGCGTGTAATAATATAAAGTAAAGTAATATAAGGAAAATGTAGAAACTGAATATTAGAAATTACTAACGAGGAATAGTAAAAATTAGTAACTGTGGATAGTAATTATTACTATGTAGAAATTACGTTAAGTATTTTTTGGTAATCAGTTTTCAGTTTTTGTTAATCGTCAGACCACCGTTTTCACAGTGCACGATTTTATTGAAACTATTTTTTGTATTATACACTGAGAAAAACGAAGCCACAAAATTTTAGCAATATTTATTGGATATTTAAGTAAAAATTACTATATTTGAATAGTAATCTTGAAACATATTTAGATTTAATTAATGATTACTAAACTTCAAGGAAAAATTCGTCTGTATGCGTAAAATCATTTTTACTTATTGAACTCAAAGGAAATTACCGAATTATATAATAAAATCTTCAATCTATATATGAAATAATATAAATCGCATGTAGTAATATAAAGTAAAGAAATATAAGGAGAATATAGAAACAGAATATTAGAAATCACTAACCAGGTATAGTAAAAATTAGTAACTGTGGCTAGAAATTATTATTACTGTGTAGAAATTACTATATAGATTTGTAATAAACAGAAAAGGAACGTATTTATTACTCAAAGAAAGTATTTTTTGGTAATCAATTTTCAATTTTTGCTAATCGTCAAACCAGCGTTTTCTCAGGGCACAATTTTATTGAAACTAGTTTTTGTATTATACACTGAGAAAAACGAAGCCACAAAATTCTAGCAATATTTATTGTATTTTTAAGTAAAACTTACTATATTTGAATAGTAATCTTGAAACATGTTTGGATTTAATTAATGATTGCTAAACTTTAAGGAAAAATTCGTCTGTATGCTTAGTATCATTTTTACTTATTGAACTCAAAGGAAATTACCGAATTATATAATAAAACCTTCAATCTATATATGAAATAATATAAATCGCATGTAGTAATATAAAGTAAAGAAATATAAGAAAAATGTAGAAACTGAATATTAGAAATTACTAACCAGGGATAGTAAAAATTAGTAACTGTGGCTAGAAATTATTATTACTGTGTAGAAATTACTATATAGATTTGTAATAAACACAAAAGGAACGTATTTATTACTCAAAGAAAGTATTTTTTGGTAATCAATTTTCAATTTTTGCTAATCGTCAAACCAGCGTTTTCTCAGTGCACGATTTTATTGGAACTATTTTCGTAATTCTTATACGATTTATTATAGCGTTTCGATTCGGTCTGGTCGATGGACGATAAGTAGAGTACTTAGGAACGTCGTGAGGACTTATGAAGGCGAGTGTATGTAAAATAGTCCGGCTGATGGAATTCAGAGCAGAAACGGTACGGCCGATGTTTCGAATATCCATTCGGTAGGAACGCGAGGCCGTTCGACGGACAATTTTAGTAAAATCCTATTCGCGAGAGATGCCGGGGGAAAAACAGAAGTCAGTCGCCAAGGAAGTAATTAAAACAGAAAAGCCGAAATTAAAAGAAGAGCGTGCGAGGGTAGGGGGGGGGGCCACGGCCGAGGGGGATGGGAGGCAGAAAAAATGAGAAGCTCGATTTTAATTATAGCTCCACTCGGCCTTCTGAATTAATAAAGAAAGGATTGAAACAGAGGGGAGTACAAAGTCTCTCCACTTTTCAATTCCTTCCTAGAACGCGTTAGAATCAACGGCGCATTAATTTCGAACCTCTCATCGGGCAAATACGAAATTAATACAAACGGGGGGGGGGCGGAGAAGGGGGAGAGAGTTTCGCCGGGGCGATTTTTCTCTCGTCCCTGAAAAATCCGTATCGCCGGGGCCGCGTTATCTCGGTTCACAGGTCGCGAGCCCTACAAATTAATCGGAAGATTAATCTGCGATCGTTTCTCGAACTTTCAAACGGCGCGGAAGAGAGAGGGGTGGAAATCCCACTCGTCGACCCGGCCGAGAGGCTTCTTTCACCCTTTTTTTTTCTTTCTTTCTTCGATTATTCCGTCGGAGCGGACTGCGTAGCGAACGGGCTGCGGCAAGTGGTCTCGTCGAGAGCCCGGAACGGTACTGTTATAATTTACGTAATCGAAGCTTTCGCGCCGGAAGATCGTAAAAACAGCTGAACCGTGCGTGCACTTACTTATTCACCCGTGATGCCGTCTTCTAAATTCCGCGCCCGAGCCGGGATCGGTCCCGTTCGTTTAAGAAGCTCCGNCTTTTTTACAAATTATACTGGCTGGAAGTTGTTGCTCAGCTGCTTCCGTGTGTTTTTCATCAAAGTTCTCCCGAAGCGTCGCGATGGCTTGAAAAAAAATTCCAGTCGGAAAAAAGGAACGCGAGGCACGCGCTGCCGGCCCACTGGGGAAAGTAAATTCTCGAAATTACCCGTTACATAAAAACAAAATTTCCACTGGGCGGTCGTAAACTTTTCGCGCGGAATAAAAAAAAACCGAGGGTGGGAGAGAGAGAGAGAAAGGGCGAGAGATAAATTCGTAAAAAGGCATGCTTTTTGCTTTATTACGCGATATTTCTCGTAGATAGGCGGCGCGCGCGCGGGGGTGGCTCGACTTGGAAACGTAAACTCGAAAGCCAGCTTTGGCGCGCGCGCGAGAAAAACGAGACTTTTACCTTTTCGAAAAACAAACGTGAACGCGAACGGCTACTCCGGTCCATCGAAACAGGCTCTCTCGCCCTCCGCCTCTGTCCCTTTCTCGCAATTTTTCCCAGTCTCGCTTTTTTATCTCCATTGTGTTCTCGGCTAGCGCGCACCGAACGCGTAACATCAAAGAGGAGTATAATTACGCGCGCGGAGTCGTTCCCCGCTCGCCAATTGCCTGCTGCGACGCGTTAGAATCGCACTTTTCTCCGCATTGTTTATAAAAACAGCCCGTCGACGGTCAATAAACGATTACTTAAAAAAGACAAATCGACTGCTTCGTTACCGGCGCGACGCGAACGACTGGAATACATTTACGACGCCCGGAGGAACGTCGAAAACGAAACTGAAGTCTGCCGACCGAGCCGCTGGTCCCACGTACGAGCCGTAGGTCGAGTTACCAACGGGCCACAACTTCCTTCCTTCTCGTCTTCGAAAACTGCGACGACGGGTAAACGACACCCGGGTAAAAGCGAAAGGAAACGCGAGGGAGAGAGTTGTCGGTCACGTTTGGGAAGCGGCGGAAGTCCTCGGGGTAACCGAAGCGCCCGCACGGCGCGCCGTGTTTCTGCACACTCGCAGTAGAACAGGATTACGAAAAGCCCGCCCAAGGGCCCTCCTTTCGGAGGAACTCGTCGATACGCAAACGTGAATACGAGATAAGACGGAGCAGCCGTGGTATCCAGTTTGGCTCGTTACCGAATAATTGCCACCTGTTCGACGGGCACGCGACAAAAACGCGTACCGTCGCACTCGCCTCGGCAAAACTGATCGCCGGCTCCCTCGGCGCATCGTTTAGCGAGCCACTACGTCACGATGTTTTCAACGGGGCCGGGAACACACCGTGACAACGGGTGAAGCGTTGCACGGAACACGTTCAAGGGAACTAGTCGGAGTTCAACGAGAGAATCCTCCGGGCACGCATGTACTAACACACGCACGGCCGGAGAGTAACCGCAGAAAAACAACGGCAACACAACGACGTACGAACGTGGTGCATACACGGCCGCTGCTCTGTATGCAATTACCCGCGAGTACTACGTACGTACACTGCGAGCCTCGTTTCCACGCGTCGACCACGCGCTCCGCGTTATCCGTCTCTCTTTCTCTCTCTTTGCGTGCGTCCCCTCCCTCTCTCGTCTTGTCCGCGATCGGAGTCAGAGACCGTGGAAAACGAAGGAGGTTCGAGCAAAAAGGCCTCGCGGGTCCATTAAGGGCACCGGCCGCGTCCTCGCAGACGCTTCATGGCCGGTTAAGGAGCACCGCGTCCCTAACGATCGGACGCAACCACCGGCGATGACAATGGCCAAGGGAAACCCAGAGATCGATCGAACAACGAATAATATTTTTTATAAATGAATTGCGAATGCATGAAGAGGTGCAATTGAATCAAGCGAAATATCATGCAATAACAAAGAGCGTAGTTTGCATCCCGTGCTCGAACCTACCGCTCACGCTGGGATATATCGCGAATGTCAAAGGTTAAGGGTTTCATCGCCAGTTAAGGAGAATCGCATTCTTATGCCGGTTACAGATGCGGTGTATTGGTACGAGGAGAAGAGACAGCGCAGAGAGCAGAGAGAGAGCGCAGCCGACGGGGCAGCCGACAATGGGCGACGAGAACGACGGGACGGGCTCTCACAATCGGTCGGCGAAACGATTTTTCGCGGAGCTGCGGAAATTAAGAAGCCGTGTTATAAAACGCAACGACCTACAATGGTACAAATGCCACGGAAGAACCGGCGTGTGTCTCTCGGCGCGACTCTCCCCCGCCTGCGTCGCCGCCACCTCCTTTTCCTCGGCATACCCCTCCTCCTTTTGGCTTTTTCCTCCCTCTGTCAGCCCCTTCTTAGGCCGACGGCCTCCCCTCCTGTCCCGGCTTTCGACGACCACCAGGCACCCACTCTCTAACGATGCACTCCCACGATATGATACGATACGATACGATACGACGCGATGCCATCCGATGCGAGGAACCGATACGCAGAAACCGTGTTCGAACACACGCGGCTGCCTCGCCGCTGCTCGATTTTTCCCCTTCAGATTTTTTTCATTAGCTTTTGCTTTTATACGTTGGAAAAATGCCAATAATGAGTAGTAGCAGGTTCGAGGTTGCGAGGAAGTGCGGCGAATAATTTGAAACGTCCTTTGGCTTCGCCGCGTTCCTAATTCTGTTCTCTCGATCAATCGGTTCGCAGTCCTCGTTCATTAAACGCTCGCGAAGCTACGGCTTATCGGTGTCGATACGCCGCCGCCGCGAGGACTGATTACGATTTTGCGGAATTCTCGGATATGGTGGGGGTTGTTTTGCGGGCGGGTCGAAGATGCAGCGTGACGTGCGTCACGGGTGATAAGAACGCGAGGAGAAAACGGAGCCTCCTACAGCGATAAGCTGATTAACGGCGAACAATGTAGCAAAGGGGATCTTCTCTAATTATTCCCGTACGAAACGTACGACGTCAATGAATCTCTATTAGATCCTTCGAGTGACCCGAAAATCGACCGATGTACCGTTCCCCATTTCCAGGATCTCACAATTGTAGATTCGACCGAGGCAATTCCGTAACAAGTTCACGTAGCTCCGTTAGCCGTCAGTCGCGGTTCCCAAGCCTCGACGCGAGAAAACGGGCCGCGAAACGGAAGATCGGAAAGCGTTCGGAAACTCGCGTGAGTATTTTCGAAAGGAATTTTACAAGTAGAGCTTATCACGGCTCCCCGCCGCTCAGAGAATATGTAACGGCATCGATAACCTTTAGCGTGGAACTTCGGCCGCCGTCCAGAGCCGACACAGTTTTTCAGAAAAACTGTNCAGCTGGTGAACGATGCTAATTTTCGATCTGTAGTCGTCGCCCGCGACGGGGGATTGCGAAATGAATTTTGAAAGTTTACACTCGAGTCGC
>SMSR01015941.1:50621-128857 GCA_019453355.1 Ceratina japonica | reverse complement strand
TTTTTTTTTTTTCCTACTTTTTTTTCGATCCGAACAAAAGGAGCTGCCGAAAGCAAAACTGTTGAAATTGAAAGATACGCGAGGGGATTTCCAATATAAAATCTTCTCCCTCAGAAAAATACACGTCGGATCAGGACAGATACGTCGTTGGTATTTTTCATTCTAATCCGACGGATTAAAATCCGTATAAAATCACTATATCAATCGTATAAGAAATGTAATATTTAATTTAATATCAAACGTAGCAATCGTAAAATTTTCTGAAGCTCAGCTCATCGTCTAAAGAATGCAATCATTTTTAGAAAGTGAAATTCCATTACGTAAGGGACAGCCTCTTCCACGAAGGATCGTTGGGAGACTAAAATTTTTGTGTAATTCAACTGGCATTTTTTTAGCACGAGCTCGATGCCCTTTTCGAGAACTATGCGCTTACTACTATGGCGCTTATGCCGGCTCGTCTCTCTGTGCTCTCACGGTTAGGCACAAGGATTCTTAGTTGCATATAGGTACGTGGAACGATAGTTGGGCATAACGGTTTCGCGGTCGCGAGTTGCTGCACGGGAAGAGAGGAAACAAGAACGCTCACCTCCTTCGCGGCGCGGCCGATTCGTTTATTTTGCTAGAGACGAAGGGAACTGGTTGTTGCGTCGGTTTTCCCGTCATCGAATATGTATTTCCACGCCGCGGAATCGATCTCGACTTATCCTCCCCGCGTCACCGCCAGCGCATTCCGAAACACGCTCTTTTCCGTCAATCGGAAAACAGAATAGTCCGAAATTTCAGAAGCGGAAAAGAGTTATTGCCGATTCCCTATCAATCTCTGCGCGGAGGAGGAAATCCGATTGATTTTTGTACCTCAAAATAAAACGGCAAGATCGCCGTCCCGGGATTGTTTTGAGATTAGAATCGTTCTGACCGAGTTTGCTCGTCTCTTTTTTATGGAAGACAACGCGGGGCCGCGCGCGTAGCGAGAGAGGCCACGATAGCGGGGCTTTATCGTTTTCCAAGATAAACCTCGTTGCACGTATGCCTCGTCTCGTTCCGTCGCGGCCGATTCTCTCTCGCGCGTACGAGGGGGCGTATACACGCCGGTTGATTTTCCTCGTGCACGCACGTGCCCCGTTCAGACCTCCGATCGGAAAAAGGGAAGAGGGAGACACCCCCCCACGGGTGAGGGAAAGAGAAATAGAAATAGGGAGATAATTGATCGAGTGAAGAGTCACTCGTCGGTGCAAGAAGATTCACGGATTCCATTGGGCAGGTAGCGCGGGTGTATGTGCAAGCATCAACGTCCCGACACAACAAGTGGTGACGAAACGTCGAGCCCGTGACGAAAACAAACGCGGCCGACCCGCGGAAATTGGAAATCACCGTTTCCAGTCGCGTTCCGCGCCGTATCGAACCGTTCCGAGGTGTCGACAATGTTTACAGCCAGATCTACTACGTGCATGGGATTTTTTCTCTCTTTTTGTCCCCCCCCCCGTTCTCTCTCCTCGTCTCGCCGGAACGCGCGCGGCGCGGCGCGCTGTTTGGGAACTCGTCGACCGTTTCCATTCGGCGAAGTCGATTCGAAAAATCGTGGCTTCGAAAAATATTTATCGCTCAGAGACGGACGGAGTTCGCGGTAAATATTTGGGAATCAAACTTCGCCGGCGATGAATGTAATAGACGGGGAACGGGGGGGGAAGTCAAACGGGGAGCGAACTCTTTTTTACAAATTATACTGGCTGGAAGTTGTTGCTCAGCTGCTTCCGTGTGTTTTTCATCAAAGTTCTCCCGAAGCGTCGCGATGGCTTGAAAAAAAATTCCAGTCGGAAAAAAGGAACGCGAGGCACGCGCTGCCGGCCCACTGGGGAAAGTAAATTCTCGAAATTACCCGTTACATAAAAACAAAATTTCCACTGGGCGGTCGTAAACTTTTCGCGCGGAATAAAAAAAAACCGAGGGTGGGAGAGAGAGAGAGAGAGAGAAAGGGCGAGAGATAAATTCGTAAAGAGGCATGCTTTTTGCTTTATTACGCGATATTTCTCGTAGATAGGCGGCGCGCGCGCGGGGGTNTCATCGTCTAAAGAATGCAATCATTTTTAGAAAGTGAAATTCCATTACGTAAGGGACAGCCTCTTCCACGAAGGATCGTTGGGAGACTAAAATTTTTGTGTAATTCAACTGGCATTTTTTTAGCACGAGCTCGATGCCCTTTTCGAGAACTATGCGCTTACTACTATGGCGCTTATGCCGGCTCGTCTCTCTGTGCTCTCACGGTTAGGCACAAGGATTCTTAGTTGCATATAGGTACGTGGAACGATAGTTGGGCATAACGGTTTCGCGGTCGCGAGTTGCTGCACGGGAAGAGAGGAAACAAGAACGCTCACCTCCTTCGCGGCGCGGCCGATTCGTTTATTTTGCTAGAGACGAAGGGAACTGGTTGTTGCGTCGGTTTTCCCGTCATCGAATATGTATTTCCACGCCGCGGAATCGATCTCGACTTATCCTCCCCGCGTCACCGCCAGCGCATTCCGAAACACGCTCTTTTCCGTCAATCGGAAAACAGAATAGTCCGAAATTTCAGAAGCGGAAAAGAGTTATTGCCGATTCCCTATCAATCTCTGCGCGGAGGAGGAAATCCGATTGATTTTTGTACCTCAAAATAAAACGGCAAGATCGCCGTCCCGGGATTGTTTTGAGATTAGAATCGTTCTGACCGAGTTTGCTCGTCTCTTTTTTATGGAAGACAACGCGGGGCCGCGCGCGTAGCGAGAGAGGCCACGATAGCGGGGCTTTATCGTTTTCCAAGATAAACCTCGTTGCACGTATGCCTCGTCTCGTTCCGTCGCGGCCGATTCTCTCTCGCGCGTACGAGGGGGCGTATACACGCCGGTTGATTTTCCTCGTGCACGCACGTGCCCCGTTCAGACCTCCGATCGGAAAAAGGGAAGAGGGAGACACCCCCCCACGGGTGAGGGAAAGAGAAATAGAAATAGGGAGATAATTGATCGAGTGAAGAGTCACTCGTCGGTGCAAGAAGATTCACGGATTCCATTGGGCAGGTAGCGCGGGTGTATGTGCAAGCATCAACGTCCCGACACAACAAGTGGTGACGAAACGTCGAGCCCGTGACGAAAACAAACGCGGCCGACCCGCGGAAATTGGAAATCACCGTTTCCAGTCGCGTTCCGCGCCGTATCGAACCGTTCCGAGGTGTCGACAATGTTTACAGCCAGATCTACTACGTGCATGGGATTTTTTCTCTCTTTTTGTCCCCCCCCCCGTTCTCTCTCCTCGTCTCGCCGGAACGCGCGCGGCGCGGCGCGCTGTTTGGGAACTCGTCGACCGTTTCCATTCGGCGAAGTCGATTCGAAAAATCGTGGCTTCGAAAAATATTTATCGCTCAGAGACGGACGGAGTTCGCGGTAAATATTTGGGAATCAAACTTCGCCGGCGATGAATGTAATAGACGGGGAACGGGGGGGGAAGTCAAACGGGGAGCGAACTCTTTTTTACAAATTATACTGGCTGGAAGTTGTTGCTCAGCTGCTTCCGTGTGTTTTTCATCAAAGTTCTCCCGAAGCGTCGCGATGGCTTGAAAAAAAATTCCAGTCGGAAAAAAGGAACGCGAGGCACGCGCTGCCGGCCCACTGGGGAAAGTAAATTCTCGAAATTACCCGTTACATAAAAACAAAATTTCCACTGGGCGGTCGTAAACTTTTCGCGCGGAATAAAAAAAAACCGAGGGTGGGAGAGAGAGAGAGAAAGGGCGAGAGATAAATTCGTAAAAAGGCATGCTTTTTGCTTTATTACGCGATATTTCTCGTAGATAGGCGGCGCGCGCGCGGGGGTGGCTCGACTTGGAAACGTAAACTCGAAAGCCAGCTTTGGCGCGCGCGCGAGAAAAACGAGACTTTTACCTTTTCGAAAAACAAACGTGAACGCGAACGGCTACTCCGGTCCATCGAAACAGGCTCTCTCGCCCTCCGCCTCTGTCCCTTTCTCGCAATTTTTCCCAGTCTCGCTTTTTTATCTCCATTGTGTTCTCGGCTAGCGCGCACCGAACGCGTAACATCAAAGAGGAGTATAATTACGCGCGCGGAGTCGTTCCCCGCTCGCCAATTGCCTGCTGCGACGCGTTAGAATCGCACTTTTCTCCGCATTGTTTATAAAAACAGCCCGTCGACGGTCAATAAACGATTACTTAAAAAAGACAAATCGACTGCTTCGTTACCGGCGCGACGCGAACGACTGGAATACATTTACGACGCCCGGAGGAACGTCGAAAACGAAACTGAAGTCTGCCGACCGAGCCGCTGGTCCCACGTACGAGCCGTAGGTCGAGTTACCAACGGGCCACAACTTCCTTCCTTCTCGTCTTCGAAAACTGCGACGACGGGTAAACGACACCCGGGTAAAAGCGAAAGGAAACGCGAGGGAGAGAGTTGTCGGTCACGTTTGGGAAGCGGCGGAAGTCCTCGGGGTAACCGAAGCGCCCGCACGGCGCGCCGTGTTTCTGCACACTCGCAGTAGAACAGGATTACGAAAAGCCCGCCCAAGGGCCCTCCTTTCGGAGGAACTCGTCGATACGCAAACGTGAATACGAGATAAGACGGAGCAGCCGTGGTATCCAGTTTGGCTCGTTACCGAATAATTGCCACCTGTTCGACGGGCACGCGACAAAAACGCGTACCGTCGCACTCGCCTCGGCAAAACTGATCGCCGGCTCCCTCGGCGCATCGTTTAGCGAGCCACTACGTCACGATGTTTTCAACGGGGCCGGGAACACACCGTGACAACGGGTGAAGCGTTGCACGGAACACGTTCAAGGGAACTAGTCGGAGTTCAACGAGAGAATCCTCCGGGCACGCATGTACTAACACACGCACGGCCGGAGAGTAACCGCAGAAAAACAACGGCAACACAACGACGTACGAACGTGGTGCATACACGGCCGCTGCTCTGTATGCAATTACCCGCGAGTACTACGTACGTACACTGCGAGCCTCGTTTCCACGCGTCGACCACGCGCTCCGCGTTATCCGTCTCTCTTTCTCTCTCTTTGCGTGCGTCCCCTCCCTCTCTCGTCTTGTCCGCGATCGGAGTCAGAGACCGTGGAAAACGAAGGAGGTTCGAGCAAAAAGGCCTCGCGGGTCCATTAAGGGCACCGGCCGCGTCCTCGCAGACGCTTCATGGCCGGTTAAGGAGCACCGCGTCCCTAACGATCGGACGCAACCACCGGCGATGACAATGGCCAAGGGAAACCCAGAGATCGATCGAACAACGAATAATATTTTTTATAAATGAATTGCGAATGCATGAAGAGGTGCAATTGAATCAAGCGAAATATCATGCAATAACAAAGAGCGTAGTTTGCATCCCGTGCTCGAACCTACCGCTCACGCTGGGATATATCGCGAATGTCAAAGGTTAAGGGTTTCATCGCCAGTTAAGGAGAATCGCATTCTTATGCCGGTTACAGATGCGGTGTATTGGTACGAGGAGAAGAGACAGCGCAGAGAGCAGAGAGAGAGCGCAGCCGACGGGGCAGCCGACAATGGGCGACGAGAACGACGGGACGGGCTCTCACAATCGGTCGGCGAAACGATTTTTCGCGGAGCTGCGGAAATTAAGAAGCCGTGTTATAAAACGCAACGACCTACAATGGTACAAATGCCACGGAAGAACCGGCGTGTGTCTCTCGGCGCGACTCTCCCCCGCCTGCGTCGCCGCCACCTCCTTTTCCTCGGCATACCCCTCCTCCTTTTGGCTTTTTCCTCCCTCTGTCAGCCCCTTCTTAGGCCGACGGCCTCCCCTCCTGTCCCGGCTTTCGACGACCACCAGGCACCCACTCTCTAACGATGCACTCCCACGATATGATACGATACGATACGATACGACGCGATGCCATCCGATGCGAGGAACCGATACGCAGAAACCGTGTTCGAACACACGCGGCTGCCTCGCCGCTGCTCGATTTTTCCCCTTCAGATTTTTTTCATTAGCTTTTGCTTTTATACGTTGGAAAAATGCCAATAATGAGTAGTAGCAGGTTCGAGGTTGCGAGGAAGTGCGGCGAATAATTTGAAACGTCCTTTGGCTTCGCCGCGTTCCTAATTCTGTTCTCTCGATCAATCGGTTCGCAGTCCTCGTTCATTAAACGCTCGCGAAGCTACGGCTTATCGGTGTCGATACGCCGCCGCCGCGAGGACTGATTACGATTTTGCGGAATTCTCGGATATGGTGGGGGTTGTTTTGCGGGCGGGTCGAAGATGCAGCGTGACGTGCGTCACGGGTGATAAGAACGCGAGGAGAAAACGGAGCCTCCTACAGCGATAAGCTGATTAACGGCGAACAATGTAGCAAAGGGGATCTTCTCTAATTATTCCCGTACGAAACGTACGACGTCAATGAATCTCTATTAGATCCTTCGAGTGACCCGAAAATCGACCGATGTACCGTTCCCCATTTCCAGGATCTCACAATTGTAGATTCGACCGAGGCAATTCCGTAACAAGTTCACGTAGCTCCGTTAGCCGTCAGTCGCGGTTCCCAAGCCTCGACGCGAGAAAACGGGCCGCGAAACGGAAGATCGGAAAGCGTTCGGAAACTCGCGTGAGTATTTTCGAAAGGAATTTTACAAGTAGAGCTTATCACGGCTCCCCGCCGCTCAGAGAATATGTAACGGCATCGATAACCTTTAGCGTGGAACTTCGGCCGCCGTCCAGAGCCGACACAGTTTTTCAGAAAAACTGTTTACGTCCTTGGAAATTTCTCGACCGTTAACGAAAGCAGGAAATTGCAATGCGAGTAGATAAGCTCCGCTAGTTTCGACTGATAAGAGAGCGGACGGAGCTGCAACGGAGATAACCGGTGAACGATGCTAATTCTCGATCTGTAGTCGTCGCTCGCGACGGGGGATTGCGAAATGAATTTTGAAAGTTTACACTCGAGTCGCGCGGAGGCGATTTGAAAACGGTTGGTTGGGAAACACTGGCTTAGAGGAGAACAATCGAGAAGCTCGCTGAACGACTCCCGAGTGGGACCTCTTCCGTTCTAGGCCAGGCCTCGATCTCTGTTAGTCGCGCGACGTGCACCCGAACCACATTTCGCGAATATCAACATTTCCGTTGCGTCCGTTTATCGAGCGCGCGGATTTTTAAAACGCTTTTCGTATGCATTCCCCGATGAAACATTCCGGTCGGCAGTCGGCGAGAACACGCGTGGAAGCTACAAGTGGTTCCTCCGGCTTCCTGGCTCTCGCAGTGGGGACGATTTTTTTTTTTTTTTACAACCGGACTTTCAGACCTCCCTTTAGGAAACGCGCCGCGCGTCAAACGAATTAATACGAATTAATACGTTTACAAAGTTCAAACTCCGGCTGTACGAAAGTTCGACGCAACGAGATTGAAATAATTTTTCACACGGAATGCGATCATCGTCCCATCTGGCACCCAGTTACATCACGCGTCGTTATCGCGTTACGGAATTGCGATAATGGAAAACACTGGGCGCGTACAATCGAGGAGATGCAAGTGAGAGAACGTTTCTCTCTTTCGACGGAGTAAGAACGGGCAGCGGTCGTGTCGTGCCGTCGGGCATTGCCGCTTCCGGTCGTTGGGCGGTGACCAACTGTTCCCCGAGCGCTACCAAATCATTGCCAAATTGATTTTCCCCTCGGAGCCACGCACGCGATCGTCGATCGACCCGCCCGTCGCTCCTCGAAGTTCTCTCGTTTTCAAACGTTCGCGGCGAGTCGCGAGACGCACGTATGCAAAGCGAGAAAAAATATTGTATCAGGCTGCGGTCGATCGGGCGACCGTGTGAGTGCATCGGTGCACACGGACACAGGCGGACGGGCCTTCAGGAAGATCCACTAAAGCGAGCGTTAGTCAAGTGCACTCGACGATTACTAGGTGACATACTCCACTGATCTTCATACGGCCGTGTTTCCTCCGAGTTCAAAGACTGCCGCGAAACGATACCGAAAATTTCCGTCCGCCTCGGTGCATAGAGGACAACTCGAAACGGCAAGTTCTTACGTGCCACCCACTCTTAATATCACCGATTTCACTGCCCGGGTGGTAATTGACTTCGTAAATCACTGACGCGCGAATTAAAAATTGATACGACGCCAATCCGATTCGACAGCTATATTAAATTCGCCGTAACGTATGATTGACACTTAATGACTCGTCTATCTGCTAATTATATTTGATCGGATTCGATCGTTTGTTAAATATCGGAGTTCGCGAGCGTGAACTTGATTTCGATAATTATTTATGTCTACTCACTTTTGATTCCCGCTGTAGGCATTCACGAAACTCTCCCTTCTTCGATTCGGCCCGGATTTCTAAAAAAGAAACGAGTATTTTTGGTCCACCTGTGTGTGCCTTTGCCATTCAATAGCTATCACCGCGGCGGCTATCGAATATTTTCAGCGGCGCGCGGAAATAACGGTCAATGCTAAAATTGAGTGATTCCGTATCGATCAATTAAAGGAAATTCCAAAGGGTATGGAAGAGGAACGTCTATCTGGAGCAGCGCGGTTTGCCCGAGACCCAGTCTGTCTACTTTTATTCCGGCGAGGCGGCGGCGGCGGCGGCCTTTGAAAATAAAATAAAAATTCCCCGCCACCTTCGAAACGGGAAATTTTACCGGGAAATAATTCTTTTTGGTCCCGTTGCCTTCGGACCCTCCTCTTAAGAGCCCGTTCCTTTTTGCCCGGGATTACAAATCTTCAGGGTCTATAGAAGTCGAAAAGGACGCGTTATTCTTTTTCGAGGGCCTCCATTTTTAATTCTAGAGTCGCCGATTCGAGGCTCGTCGGCGACGTCGAACGTGGAAAGATGCCTAATGTCAAATCGCGAGAGAAACGAATAATCCTTTATTACAGAGAGGGACGCGGGCCTCTCGGCGGAGAGAGGAGGATCGGAGGCAATTGACGATAACGAAGCGAAGAAGCGGCTCGAATCGATTGGCCAAGGTACAATTACGAAAATATTGTTGCGCGTCGCGGGGGAAACTGGGACTCGATGGAAAATACACGGCATATCTTTGTGTGTTTCGACGTGGACACGCGAGGCTTACGCCAGTGAAAAGAGTGTTCTGGCTACGAGCGTGGCTGCTAGTAAATAATAATACGTCGTTGCTAATGGAAACCTACTTCGCGTTGGCTTCTCCAGACTAGGTTTCGCGAAAGGGAAAAGTGTGTCATGCACAAAAGCCTTTCCCAAATCGTCTTACAGCTTAGTCACTATTATCATAATGATGTCAGATGCCGCGCGAAATTCGAGTTGCGTTCACAACGAAGTTACCCCGTTTACGAATCGGCGACGAAACATTGTTTCACCGCCGGACGTCCCGATCCAGACTAATATTTTACTAAAGGACGGTCGGCGGATGTACGACGTACAAAGTGTAGAACAAAGTGCGGCCGGGCACTGGGCGAGCGAAACAAAGTTGAAAAGATACAGGGATAACGGAATTGAAGAAGGTACTTATGTACTGGCACGGGTCTGAGATGTGATAAAAATGATGGAGCTTACAGCGGGAAAGTTTGGCGTAGGAAGCTGTTGGGAAGTTCGTCAAGAAAGTCGGAAAAATCTTGGGTGTAATTACTGGTTCCTCTCGGCGCGAGGTCCGTAGACGTCGGCAGACATTTAAGAGAAAGTTTCGGAGGAGCCGGGGAATTGGATTTTCGGGTTGGGAAGAAGCGTGTGCCCTCGCAGACACAATAGGATCGGTTGGTTCAATTAAGAAGAAGGATACCGGTTGATCGCGGGGCTACGTAGGAGAGTCTGCACGAACCTGGAGAGAAAAGAAGAGAGAAGAGACCGCGCGTTCCCCTCCGACGCCGCCGCCTCCTCCTCCTCCTCCTCCTCCGCCGCCGCCGCGCGTTTCTCGGGGCCGAGGAGCCGTGTCCCGAGCCCCGGCGTAGACACAACCGGTTTCCGCGGTGTTCACCCGCTTTTTGAGAAAAAATTGAACCAGTTTGTAAAACGAAAAAAGCTCTCCCCACCCCGGGGGCCCTCCTCTCGTTCGAGCGTCCCGCCGCGCTCCTTCTCTATCCCTTTACCTCGGATTGCCGCGGAGGCTCATGGGAACCGAAGCGATTCCAAGCGTCCCGGAATCCGATGCGCATCAAATGAAAAAGCCTCCAGCGTTGCCAAGATTTTGACCCGATCCTCCCTCTATCTCGTTCCCCCAATGATGCCTCCTGCTCTCCGAGCGTCGGACAAATATTTTCGGACAAACACCTTCCGTTCTAGTAATCTTTCCCAACTCGTTACATTAAGTTAAGTAATCAACTCGTAATGCGGAGTACAAGCGGCTTTGACCGCGGAGAGAATCCACCGTCAATGTTTGAGTTTACTTTTGAACCTCCCTTTCTCTCTTTCTCTCCTGTTTTCGCCCGTCTTTCTTGGATTTTTCTCCTGGCACGGAGGGGACGACGACGGGGGCGTCGCGCTCTCTCCGGGTACCGAAATTTCGTCGGCNTGGAGAGAAAAGAAGAGAGAAGAGACCGCGCGTTCCCCTCCGACGCCGCCTCCTCCTCCTCTTCCTCCTCCGCCGCCGCCGCCGCGCGTTTCTCGGGGCCGAGGAGCCGTGTCCCGAGCCCCGGCGTAGACACAACCGGTTTCCGCGGTGTTCACCCGCTTTTTGAGAAAAAATTGAACCAGTTTGTAAAACGAAAAAAGCTCTCCCCACCCCGGGGGCCCTCCTCTCGTTCGAGCGTCCCGCCGCGCTCCTTCTCTATCCCTTTACCTCGGATTGCCGCGGAGGCTCATGGGAACCGAAGCGATTCCAAGCGTCCCGGAATCCGATGCGCATCAAATGAAAAAGCCTCCAGCGTTGCCAAGATTTTGACCCGATCCTCCCTCTATCTCGTTCCCCCAATGATGCCTCCTGCTCTCCGAGCGTCGGACAAATATTTTCGGACAAACACCTTCCGTTCTAGTAATCTTTCCCAACTCGTTACATTAAGTTAAGTAATCAACTCGTAATGCGGAGTACAAGCGGCTTTGACCGCGGAGAGAATCCACCGTCAATGTTTGAGTTTACTTTTGAACCTCCCTTTCTCTCTTTCTCTCCTGTTTTCGCCCGTCTTTCTTGGATTTTTCTCCTGGCACGGAGGGGACGACGACGGGGGCGTCGCGCTCTCTCCGGGTACCGAAATTTCGTCGGCCAACGGGGAACGGAAACACGCGAGACTTACGCGCTCGGTCGTAAAACACCCGCCGATCCTGAACACGTTCTACGGAAGAGAGAGCGTAGTCGCGAACGTAGGCCGTACGCCTCGAGGCTTCCTGGCAGGGACTATTGATTTTCGAATTGGTTCAAAATTTCCATAATACCACGACGGCTGAGAGGGTACGCCGGAGCGGAGAGGAGAGGAGAGCGGGCGGACGGGGGAGGCGGCGGCGCGGCGAATAGGAAAGGAGGGACAGAGACAGAGGGTGAAACAGACGGGGGAGGAGAGACAACAGAAGGAAAGAGGAGACTTGTACACCGATGCCGAGGGGGGAGCAGGAGAGAAAGAGCAGATAGGCCGAAAGAAGGGGGGAGAGAGAGAGAGACGGGCGGGCGGAAGAAGGAGGGTGGAAAGCCGAATGCACGTCAGAGGGTGAGTCGCCACGGCCTCGGACGGTTTCGAACTTGGCAAAGTTCAGCGGTTCAAAAGAGACACCCCGCGCGCCCACTCCANTCTAGTAATCTTTCCCAACTCGTTACATTAAGTTAAGTAATCAACTCGTAATGCGGAGTACAAGCGGCTTTGACCGCGGAGAGAATCCACCGTCAATGTTTGAGTTTACTTTTGAACCTCCCTTTCTCTCTTTCTCTCCTGTTTTCGCCCGTCTTTCTTGGATTTTTCTCCTGGCACGGAGGGGACGACGACGGGGGCGTCGCGCTCTCTCCGGGTACCGAAATTTCGTCGGCCAACGGGGAACGGAAACACGCGAGACTTACGCGCTCGGTCGTAAAACACCCGCCGATCCTGAACACGTTCTACGGAAGAGAGAGCGTAGTCGCGAACGTAGGCCGTACGCCTCGAGGCTTCCTGGCAGGGACTATTGATTTTCGAATTGGTTCAAAATTTCCATAATACCACGACGGCTGAGAGGGTACGCCGGAGCGGAGAGGAGAGGAGAGCGGGCGGACGGGGGAGGCGGCGGCGCGGCGAATAGGAAAGGAGGGACAGAGACAGAGGGTGAAACAGACGGGGGAGGAGAGACAACAGAAGGAAAGAGGAGACTTGTACACCGATGCCGAGGGGGGAGCAGGAGAGAAAGAGCAGATAGGCCGAAAGAAGGGGGGAGAGAGAGAGAGACGGGCGGGCGGAAGAAGGAGGGTGGAAAGCCGAATGCACGTCAGAGGGTGAGTCGCCACGGCCTCGGACGGTTTCGAACTTGGCAAAGTTCAGCGGTTCAAAAGAGACACCCCGCGCGCCCACTCCACCATTTCGAGAGCACCCCACCATCATGATTCACCCTTCCTTCCACCCCCGGGGGCTGCCGGGTCTCTCGTTTCTCCTAGGCTTCTCTCGCCCGTCGGCCAACTTCACCCTGCCCCAAACCCCTCGGCCGTGGGCGCCCACGATATTCCCCTTCAAACGGGCCGAGCATCTCGCCCGCGCGTCTCTACACACCTACGAGCGTCGCGTGTATTCGCCAATGCGTGTACCCCGACCCCCCTTCTTCCGCACCCTCTCTCGTTCCTATCTCTCTCTCTCTCTCGCTCTCTCTTTCTCTCTGTGTGTCGTTCGCCGAGCACCTCCGCGCGACGCGCCGCTTCTCTTCGACGTGTTCGTGCAACAACGACGGCGACGACGACGTGAACGACCGCTCGTTGCGTTACACGGTGCTAACGATACCACCGAGGCAAGGGTATTACCCTCCTTGTCCCGTTCGGCATCGCTTTCCAGAAGAAACGATGTTTAATGCGTTATCCGACACACATCGTTCTCGCCAGTCCTCTTCTTTCTCTCTGTCTCTCCCTCTCTCTCCTTTCCCTCTCGAGCTTTTTGCGCCTCTTCGCTGCTCGCTCTCCGCGTTTGAACCTGAACTTTGCTTCCGATCCGCGCGCGCCTTCACGACTCGTCCTACGCTCCGTCGAGGTCCCGTTTCGCGAATAGTTCGCTAACTATTTTAAACGGAATAAGAGGAATGTTATCTCCGCGGAGGAAATCGAATGACGTCCGCGTATAAAGAGACCAATTGCTATTCGGTTATCTCGATGATATTTAAAATTAGCCGTGAGAGACGTCCGTTTTCGCTTCCTGTTTTCGTGTTTTGCGCGCGACTCGGTTCGCCGAATCTACCGGGAATCGGATTGTATCCTCTCGGAGAAAAAACATTTCATCGGGATTGATCGACGTTTCTGAAAATTTCTCCCGGTCCTCCGCACGGATTCGCCGGATCAAAAGCGTTTCGGCCAAATTCTTGGCGGCCGCGACCGAACGAAGAAAAGAAGGGAGCGTCGTTGCCGCGGACAGAATGACGTACGGCCAGTCGTCGCATTCCTCTCTTTTTACGAATTCCTCTCCTCTGTTGGCGTTCTTGATCAGACGAGGGAAAAAGAGAAATTCGAAAAAAGACATCGAAGCCGCCCGGATTTAAAAAAAGAGGTGGAAACCAAAGGGAAAGCGTACATCCAGTTTGCACCATTTTCCGATCTTCCCGGCGTTCGATAACTCCGGCGCGAACAAATCTCAGCCGGGACAATTCTGCTCTCTTTGCTCTTTCCGTCGAACAAGCCTGTCTTCGATGTTGCAAATAAGAAAAGTCTTAAGTGGCGCAAAAAGGTAATTAAACCTGTTTCTACCGTTTAAGTATCCTTCTTATGTACATAATACGTACTTTAATAGAGTGCCACCGGCACAGATAAGATAGAATAATCGATCTACTTTTTGCCTACTCTTATTCGATCTCGTCGATCCAACCAACAAACCGTACGATTACGAAGACCAAGTTCGTGCAATTTTTTTGTTAATCCCACTGACTCAGAAAACGCGCATCAATGTAATACAACGAGCAAATATCTTCTATAGTTCACGAATTAATCAGCGGAAAGACAGACGAGTAAGAAACCGAGTCCACATCCATCGACCGCGTGACTCATTGAATCTATCGAATAAATTTCGAAACGCGGATCACGCGAGCGAGACCGTTGCTCGACGAACGTTTTCAAGGGAGCGTGTCAAATCGCGAGGGGTGGAAAACGATGTCCGAAACATCAAAGGTTTCGAGGGATTAGCGTCGAGCAATGCGCCGTGGATCGGCGATCGCGAGCCACTCGTCCGACTGCTACGGTCGAGATCCACTTGAAGAGCACGCGGTAACTCAGCCAGCCAGCCAAAAGAGGCATGAATCCTCGAACGGTGCCGTGACATGACCTGTCCTAACCGGACGGATCTCGTACCCGTGCACGGCTACCGTCGTGCTCTCTTCTGCACGATCGCACGCTCTTCACGGCCACCCTCCTCCTCCTCCTCCTCCTCCTCCCCTCCCCCGGCGGTGCCTCCCCCCCCCCGCAACCCGCTTCCCTCGCCGGCCGAGCGGTTCTTTCTTCCGCGCGTTTCGTGAACCGGACCAGCTTTACACCTAGAACGGTACCCCGAACCCGTCGTCTTCCTTTTCTTCCTTTATCCCTACTATCGGGGCAAGTGAAATTGAGCACCGCGTTATGTATGTTAGACCGCGAGTGACCCCGATGCGACGGCATGCAGCTCTAAAGACTCCTCTCCTCCTCCGTGGGAGAGACGCCGACTTATCCGTTATTTCATAGGAGATTCCGGACCCCGATTCCGAACTTTATTTAATTAAACAACTTCCGACGCTCTAACAACCCCCCCCCTCCGCCCCTTCCCTTGATTGTATCCTTCAATTTCGAGACGCATTACGGAACGCAAAAAGTAGTTCAGGCATAAACGACCCTAATCCCTAGTTCTAACTTTAGGATTCACGCCGGTGTCTTTTATCGATCGCTTTGTAATCGTGACTCTGTTTCTTGGTTTCCTATTTACCGAGTAAGGAATACTCGGTGTCTTTTCGATATGAAACACGTTCGTTTCAGCGGGTTCATTAATGAATGATCGATGCCACGCGTACCGTTGGCATTTTTATCGCGGCGATTAGAATGGTTACTATGTTTTTGTACGTACATCGTAGGAAAACACGCTTACGTTTCAGCGTTCACGCGAGGGGTTTCGCGAACCAGCTGACTTTCGAATTAAACGAGAACTGCATTTAACGCGATAACTGCACCGCGATATACAGTGTAAATGCCGGTTCTTTTTTCCGCGGGTAAACATAAACAATTTAAAACGCTCCCGACGAGACACGCTCGCACAAGGAAATTCGCGGTAAAAAAAAAAGAAAAAGAGGATCGATACTAGCGGAATGAAACCTGTGCGAACTAATCGCTAGTTATGAATCTAATAGTCGTACGATGTCGTTAGTTATCCGGGAATGGATTTAATGAAGTCATCCGAAGGGAAAGTTCAATTGTTAATGACGGTCTAGATTAAAGAGGCTGCGTAAACGTACTTGCGTAAATTGGCCGCATCAGCATAATTACAGATCGCGCGCGGCACCGTCCATTATAATTATCGATAGTAATTATAACGGATAGAACAAATTGAGGTTTTGCTTAACTAGCCTGGCCGGCCGCCAGCTGATTGTAAATTCAACGACGAGTTAACGTTTTCTCGGTAAGCGCAAAAACTGAACGGGACGTAAACGTTGAATCGATAAATCTGTTACGATAAGAGGACGTGTTACAACTTCACCGTTACATACGCAATACGCGCTCGCGCGGGACCGGGGAGGGCGACGAGCGCGTGTACCTCTACGTATACACACCTGTACGTACGTACGTACGTATAGCGAGTTAGAAAAACTTCCGTTAGTTTCCTAGCCCGAGTAAAAGGAACGAGAGAGTCCGTCGCGCGCCTTTTTATTTCCCATTTTCCCGCGGTCGATACGCCGGGGGTTTTTACATTTTTTCTCCGTTCGTACACATTTTTCCGACGCGACCCACCGTGCGAAAGTAAGGAGAGCGGCGGCGGCGGCGGCGGCCGTTGCTCGATTTTGCCTCCGTAATTTCGACTCTGGGAACGGAGCCGCGATCCCAATCAAATTCGTTAGTAATCACAATCTAACCTGATACCTCGCCACCTGCGTAATTCCTTTCTTCCTCTGCGCGACCTCTCTCCGGCTGCGCGGCTTTTTTTTTAATTGACTAATTAACCGAGCCGAACGAGATCGAGCCGGCCGATACGATCGTCGGCACACGAATTCGCNACTCTGGGAACGGAGCCGCGATCCCAATCAAATTCGTTAGTAATCACAATCTAACCTGATACCTCGCCACCTGCGTAATTCCTTTCTTCCTCTGCGCGACCTCTCTCCGGCTGCGCGGCTTTTTTTTTAATTGACTAATTAACCGAGCCGAACGAGATCGAGCCGGCCGATACGATCGTCGGCACACGAATTCGCCGGGACACGTTAAAGCGGTCCACGGGACGATTTCACTTTTCCCGGCGCCGAATTACTCTATCCCTTTAAACGGGCGGCCTGGCTGGCCGAGGAGCTTCGAGAAGTCGGCCGCAGTCTAAAAAGGGACAAAGAACCCTTTCCAAGGACCATCCAGTTTCTCGAGAGAGAACAAACGCCGGAAATTTTTGCCGAGCTCGAAGGCTGTCCCGTGGTACTACTTCTTCTTCTTCTTCTTCTTTTCTTGGTTCGACAGACTCTCTCTCTCTCTCTCTCTCTCTCGGACGGGGAAGGGAAAAGGGTGCGCGCTCCGCTCCCGGTTTACCGGGCGGGTATCGCAAAAAGAAGGGCAAGAATCGGGAGCGGTCCACAGGTAGACGCATCGAAATCGAGAGGGGTGACCGGCCGTGAAAGAAACGCGCGCTCGGGTTAAGCTGCGAGGTCACGCTGCTTGTCGACGACCCGCCGCCACCCAGCGCTCGAATCGAAGCGCGCGGCCGAAGGGAAGAGGAAACGGAGGAGAGAGAGAGAGAGAGAGAGAGAGAAAAAAAGAAGAAATAGCAGGAGGAACGGCAGGGCGGCCACCGAGATGATCCCGGCAAAGCGGCCGGGGAAAAATAGAAATAAAGAGCGGCGAGACGAATTAAAAAACCATAAAAGTACCCGGAGTCTACGTCAGTGCGATTGGGAACCGTTGCGAGATAATGCCGGCGACGTTCCAATAATAACTGCCAGTCCTTCTGCTTATTTAGTTCCCTTTTCTGCCCCGCTTCTCCTTTTATTCTCTTAAGGAAGAGGAAAATTTCAATCTAGAGAGAGAGACGTTGCCCGTACGTAGGTGCTCTCCGGTCGCAATTTGCAAGTTCGATCGCCTCCCCGCGGCCGAGATTATCCGTCGAGTAATTTCGTTTCGCGATTAAAATTGAAATCGCAATTTCGTCGGCGGAAGACAAGAGGTAGAGGAGCTACGCTGGAAAAATTCGATATTTAATGCAGGAGAGTTGTAAGCGCCCGGCGTTAAAGGTTTTCCGATAAAAAGTATCGAGGATGGCCGGACTATTTATTTACGCGGCAAATATTGCTCCGTAACCGAGCAACAATCCCGGTGTTTTTCAATTAACACAAATTTCGCGAGGTCGTCGCCGTTCGCGCTGTCGTCGTCGTCGTCGTCGTCGTCGCAGCGCGAGATGAAAACGTATCAAGATTCACTGGGCAATTTATTTTCCCCGCGAATGCGAATGACCGGACGGGCTCGTGGAACACGAGCACCATCGATGTTGAGAGCATCTTAACACAGACTGATGAGATACGAGGTTAGTTGTATGCAGCTGTCACTGCACTCTCCTCCGCGCGTGGAATAAGTACCGTCGTGGTCAGACGCGCTGCCCGACCGCGCACGCATCGTGCGTGCGTGCACTCTGTTCTGACGCAACGCCGGACGCTACTCGCAACGGAGACTGTACCCAGACGCGTTTAACCAGTAGGGCCATTTCGGATATTGGTTACAAAGTGTCTCGTGCCCGACCGCTAACTCGATTTTCAACGCGTTCGTTTCGCTCGATTTATACTGCGGCCCGACGACGAGGCTCGCATTGTCAGCCCACGTTATGACTGAGATAAACTGTTGACACATTCCTCCCAAATTGAAGAGTATGATTTTATTAAATAATTGTAAGCNTGATCTTATTAAATAATTGTGAACTCGCCGGTGGAAAAATAGAGATTTGCATAAAGCTTGGTCCAGTATCGTAGAGCAACTTCTTCGTCTACTTCGACTACGAGGCTCGCATTGTCAGCCCACGTTATGACTGAGATTAACTTAAACTGTTGACACACTCCTCCCAAGTTGAAGATCATGATCTTATTAAATAATTGTGAACTCGCCGGTGGAAAAATAAAGATTTGCATAAAGCTCGATCCAATAACGTAGAGCAACTTCTTCGTCTACTTCGACTACGAGGCATTGTCAGCCCACGTTATGACTGAGATAAACTGTTGACACATTCCTCTCAAGTTGAAGATCATGATCTTATTAAATAATTGTGAACTCGCCGGTGGAAAAATGAAGATTTGCATAAAGCTTGGTCCAGTATCGTAAAGCAACTTCTTCGTCTACTTCGGCTACGAGGCATTGTCAGCCCACGTTATGACTGAGATAAACTGTTGACACATTCCTCCCAAGTTGAAGAACATGATCTTATTAAATAATTGTGAGCCCGCCGGTGGTAAAATAGAGATTTGGAAAAAGCTTGGTCCAGTAACGTAGAGCAAGTTCTTCGTCTACTCGGGTTACTCGGTCTGATTTATAGGCGCGATGGTATCGGATGGAAAGGAAGACACGACCGTTCACCGCGATAAAAACAATTTACGCGAATCTAAAGAACAGTTCCTCCCCGCGTTTACAATTATCTTCGCGATCGCGGACGAGATTCCAGCACGTTTGGGAACGATCGATCGGAACGCTAGTAACCAGCTCTGGTTAGCTGTTAACAGTATTCTCAGCGAGGGAACGAACGTACCGGCGACGGAGGAACGAACGGCCGGCAGAAGCGAAAGAAACGCAACAGGAACGGGCCGAGGCATAGAACGAGAGGAAGAAACAAAGAACGGGCGACGCTTTGGAAGAAAGAGAAAGGTTCAGTCTGTGGAAAGGGAAACGAAGAAGGGATAAAACGTAGGAGCGAAGTATAGTTCGCTAGGCGATTCGTGGCTAGAGATACGCGGGGAGCGAGGAATGCGTATTATAGCTGCGTGTTGTTCTATGTTGTTAAAATCGGAACGTAATTGGAGTACGTAAAACAAAATGCGCCGTGACCTTATTAGGGTTGTAAAAATTTGATTGCGACGCGGACGCGGCAATAGTTTGTTGTTCGCGGCGGGTATATAACGCCGAACGCGGAGACGGTGTTTGATCACGGTACACCGGCGGGCAAGAGGGAAGCCGGTGTGCACACAAATTCCGGGGCTAGTCCAGATCCGGGTGCACGTTTTTCGAAATATACAGGAAAGTTATGAAATATCGTGAGCGCCGTGAAACTTTTAATGCGAGGTCCGGTGGTCGCCTCCTCCCCCTATCCCCTTTCGTCTTCTCTCGCTCCCGCGCGGGCACCCTACATAGGAATACACCTGGCCATATAACCGAGCCTCCACCCTCGGCGGCACGGGGCGGGTAACTTTTTTATTAAAAAACTTTTTCGAAATAAAAATCAGACGGTGCCGGGCGGGGCGGGGAGAGACGCGGCCCCGGCGTCCCCCCGTGGCCCGCCGCGCTCCCCTGGCCCCCGGGATGTACACGCAAGTTCCCGCTACTGTATGCACGAAATTGCATTAGGGACCACGCATCCAGTTTTGTAGCAGAGAAATTCTGCGACTCGGTCGACCGAGGGGAAGATTCGCATCCGAGATTAGAAGCGGGGAGAAGCCTCTATAACTTTCCTGCCTTCATATTGGCCCCCCATCGTTTCAATACGGTGTTGCAATTTATGCTGCTGCGCCGAAGTAGCACAAGATCCTGGGGAACGTAGGAATACGTTCGCAAGCTTCTCGTCTGCACGCGGGGAGAGACCGGATTTTCCCGAAAATGGATTTCTGCGGACAGCGTAGGTAGTCTTGGTCGACGGTGGCACGTTTCTCGGACGTGTAAATAACATTTTTTGCCGATAGCCGATGCTCGAAACAAACAAACCGCTCAACGAGCCCGTCCGGCGGAACGTCCGGAGGCAGCATCCCCCCTTTTGATATGGGTCAACCAAAACCGCGCCGCGCCGCTGCCGCTGGCCCCTCGGTGTTTCAGCCCCCGTGTGTGCCGCTTCCCCTACGTACACCGGGAACATTGTGCGCGCGTACGGCACAACGGGCGATGTTAGTAGCCGAAGAGAGAGAGAAAGAGAGAAAGAGAGAGAGAAAGAGAGAAAGAGAGAGAGAGAGAGAGAGAGAGAGAGAGACAGGGGGAGAGAGAAGAGACGGGCGTGCGTACAATCGGAGAAACTGCGAAAGCGACGCGGCGTCGTGGCGGAGGATACCGATCCGACAGGAGGAGGCCGAGGAGGCGGACGAGGTGGACGAAGAGAGCTGCGGAGACGGAGGAGAAAGAGGCGGAGGAGGCACAGAAAAGCGGAGGTGGCTCGTTCGGGGGATCTTTATCAAAGTCAACGCACGCCGGTCACCATGGCAACGAAATTGGATTTTTTTTCCAAGTTTTTTCGGCCCTTCTCGCCGGCGCCCATTCCCGAACCCGAGGGGAAAGAGAGAAGAGGTGGAGGAGGACGAGGAGGAGGAGGAGGAGGAGGAGATGGAGGCTCGACGGAGGAGATGGCGGTGGTGGCGGCGGCGTCGGTGGCGAAGCAGGCTAGAGGGAAAGGTGGTAGGAGAGATCGGAGGAAAAGAGAAAAGAGAGAGAGAGAGACAGAGAGAGAAAGAGGGAGAGAAAGAGTATCGAGAAGGTCGGGGAGGCTCTGACGAACGGCGACCGGGGAAGCCAATAATTCGAATTGAGAACAGCCAATGGCCGTGCATCTGATTTTTTGTCGTATCATCGTCGAGGTCGTCCGCCCTCTCCCCAGCCCCCGCACATTGCTCCCCCACCCCCGCGTCTCGCGGCCGCGCGACGAAAGGGGCCGCTCTGGCTGGCTTTTTGTAAAATCTCCCATCCTCCACCATCGCCGCCGCCACCACCGTTCCTGGGGTCTCTATCCTTCTCGCCGTCTTCTCATTCTTCTCTACTCCTTCTCGTCGTTCTAACTCCTCGTTGTCCTGGCTATCCTATGGTGTTCTGTTGCCCCGTACACCGCAGGATATGTGCGCATCGAGCGGAGGTGCATGCACTGGCCGAAGGGTCTCGTGCGCGATGCCCCAACAAGATTCTGTTTCAGTTTAAGCTACGATACGTGGTAGACACGATTTCGTCTTCTAAACGTAGTCGAATTAATCTAGAATGACTCGAGATAATATATCGTGAAGGATGAACAAAACCGCATATCCTGCAATGCAGTAATCGACCTCGATGCTTAACTCGATTTAGCTACCCCAATTTCCGAGTAAATCTCGTCAAACGGTTTTGACGGTAACGAAAGAATGACGTTTGTCGAAATCCTGTCTGACCTAGAATACGGCGCAGGACACTTCCCCTGTTGAGCGTTTCGAAGTGACCGGTGCGTCACTTCCATAATTAGCCGATTGTAGAGATATATACGTATAAACCGCAGACGGATTTACCCAAACGGCAGGAGGAACGCGCGTTTACGAAGATTTTATGAAACGCGTCCGACTGTACCCGACGTCCAAAGAATTCGTCATCGTAAACATCCCACGTGTTCCATCGGATTTCGCGGAAAACCTCTCTCTGCAATTTCTCGGATCCGAGCTCGCCGTTTGAACGCACAGTTTCTCGTTACGCGAGCAAACCGAGAGTTGGCCGGGGAAGAAAGTTCGCGCGGAAACTGATTCACAAAGAGTACGAACTCGCGTAGTCAATAATCAGTACGAAGAACAATGTCGCCATTATAAGTTCCGGGGAAGTTGTTTAACGAAGGCGAAATTTTAACGACGTTAAGCGATGACCACGACCAACCATCGGCCGGCGTGTATATTCCCGTCGTTTCGTACAGACGGAGGAGGAGCGGCGGCGGCGGCGGCGGCGGTGGTGCGAGGACGGGCACTCGGAAACAACGATCCGCATTTATCCGTGTGAACTTTCATTCATGATCCGCGATGACGCGTGCAGAGGGCAGGATTTGGCCCGGTCCAAATATAAGTGGCCCGTGGTATTACAAAAATATATTCCCCGTCCGGTGTCCCTCTTCCGTATACAGACTAGGCCACGTCCTTCGACTTCGAGGTTGGCCTCTCTCGGGTCAAGCCCGGCCGGTGTGGCCGCTGAAAGCGAGAAGGCGAGACGAGCCTCCTTTTCAGAATCTCGCGGGTATCGCGTACCTGAGCCACGCACACGCCTCGCTCCTCTCTCTCTCCTTAACCCCTACCCGAAGCGGCGCGAGTTCAAAGCTCGGGAAAGAGAGAAAGAGTGCGGGAACTTCCGGTGGAACGATCGCCGGCGTACGGCTCCGTGGCTGCGCGAACTTCGAGCCGAGCGCTCTCGGATACCCCGGCGATCTTAACGATGCTGGAATCAACGCCGGAAGTGCGGTCTCAGTCCTCGAATCGGGAAGATCGAGCTTCGTTCGAAATTCATAAACACATGGATTCCTGGCTAGCGTTTTATCGTTATTACGGTCATTATACTAATCACTCCTAATCACGAGATCGAGCCGAGAGCAAGATCGCGTGAACCGATACAAGAGCGGGATTGAGCGTTATTATAAAAATTAAAGAGAACGAGCGGCGGGGCCGCAATTGGCGAGGGAGGAATTTAAAAATTAAAACNCCGAAGCGGCGCGAGTTCAAAGCTCGGGAAAGAGAGAAAGAGTGCGGGAACTTCCGGTGGAACGATCGCCGGCGTACGGCTCCGTGGCTGCGCGAACTTCGAGCCGAGCTCTCGGATACCCCGGCGATCTTAACGATGCTGGAATCAACGCCGGAAGTGCGCTCTCAGTCCTCGAATCGGGAAGATCGAGCTCGTTCGAAATTCATAAACACATGGATTCCTGGCTAGCGTTTTATCGTTTATTACGGTCATTATACTAATCACTCCTAATCACGAGATCGAGCCGAGAGCAAGATCGCGTGAACCGATACAAGAACGGGATTGAGCGTTATTATAAAAATTAAAGAGAACGAGCGGCGGGGCCGCAATTGGCGAGGGAGGAATTTAAAAATTAAAACCGAGCCTCGGCTCTCGCGAAAGTAAGATATACGTTATTGATCGGTGTTAACAACCGGAAGTAACACGATACGCTATTGACACGTTATAAATAAGAAGGGGGCAAGGTGGAGAAGGCGCGCGTGGTTTCTGCACCGCGACCGGCTACGTGCGATTAAGCGTCGTCGTCCGGGCAGCCGAGCGGTTTTTTAAATTGCGCCGTAAATTAGACGACGTCGCGTGAGCATCCAGAATTATTTAATAAGCGTGCATACGCGTTTGTTTATGCCGCGAGGAGCACCGCCGCCCCGTCCGTCGTCGTCCCCTCTCCGTTCCTCCCGTCCCATCGCGGCTTCTCCTCTATCGATCCAGAAAAAATTCCGCGAACCGAAACCCGGAAACCTGTGCACGCACAAGACGTATGCAAAGACCGATGATCGCGCACCGCAAAAAACATGGTCCGCTTCAATTCCGCTTAATATTCTATGAATCATGGAACGCCGAGCGTTGCATTTATTCGTGTCAACCATCTGAACGAGCGCCTACATGCACACATGCCCCGTGTATCCGTCCCCGTCTGTGGTAGTATTCATTGTCGTAATCACGGTGATCATCGGTGGCTATATGTAGTTCGACGGATAGAGTCCCGGCGATCGATCGATCGACATTTCAATTCACTGTCTTACGTCGACGAGCGCGTATAAGCGTCTACGTTCCTCCACGAGGCGTTTGCAAAGTTTGTTCTGTCTCCGGCTCGCAATTATGATTTATCGTCGACGGTTACGCTATTGCCGCGGTTACTGTGTATAAAACCCGGTAAACAAGAAACGCGAAAAGAAGAAACGGCGACGGCTGCCCCCCAGGATATTTCTAAAAATAAAATTAATAACACGTGCCCGCGGTTCGGGGTTAATTTCCATATTCATCGCTCCTCTTAATGACTCCAGTCGGGACGGAATATTGGAATGACGTCAATGTAATAATCTCAATGAGATATACGGGTTACTGTGACAATATGTGTATATATATATATATATATATATATATGTATAGTTTTTCCCAGCAACGATATTAAACCCGTGCGTGCGCGCGGCCCGACCGCCAGCCGGATTTCCAAAGAATCGGCCCCGCCGTTAAAATGCAACAGGTTTTCGAGACCGGCCGGATGGTTCTCTCTTCAATCCGGCGTTGCATTCCTCCGGAGATCAGAGCCCTCTCCCTTTTCGCGGCACGATCTCGCGCCTTTTACACTTTTACTCCCGGGTTCGTGGCCGGCCAGCTTAATGAGGATAACAACGACGGCCGTCAAACGGCGACCGGAATAGAACTGGCCCAATTAACTTCGGCCACTGTTCGCGGCGGCCGTCCCGCGACGAGTTCACGCATTCCGCGTTTCTCGCGTTTCGACGTTTTTCTGATGACGCGGCACGGAAAAGTTCGCGAACCAATTCCGCGGCGACGAAATACCAGTAGTTTATTTTACGATAAGCGTGCAATAATACTTGCCCGCGATAATTGCCGGCCGCTGTCCGTGGCCGCGGAACTCTCACTCATTCACGGCTGCGCCGCGGTGCACCCGGCGGTGGTGTGTGATCGTCGTTAACGGCTCGTAAAATCCTGGCTGGGTTACAATGACCGAGCGTTTCCACGGACTCCGTGTGACTGAAGACGAGATAAAACACATCTCCGCGCGCGTAATTTTACCGGGAAGACAAGTGGATCAGAGAAAGAAAATTGCAAGCGCATTCAAATGTGAAAAAGAAGATTACTGCTGGTTCATTATTATTTATGACCCGTCACAATCGTGGCCGTGATCAATCATTAATTACGTCCACCGGCTGGGTGACCATTAGCCTCCGCGCGCGTCCGTTGAAAATCCTATCATTTCGTTGCAATTCGCGATCAAAATAAATATCACCGGGAGGATTCATCGACCAAGGAATCACGATGATTAACACGTGCGGCTCGTTTCGCGGAATTTCTATAGCCTGTGGCCCCTATATATACGTACGTGCGCGCGGATTTTATTACGCTGACGAATCGTGGCGGGCCTAGACGAGAGTTCGTAACAACATTTGTCGAAAAATTCGTCACGTCTCCCGCGGCGGAGTCGCCGGAGGACGAGAGATTAAATCGGAAATTAAAAGACGTCCCTCGGTTGTATTTACCGGGGCACGGAATGAACGCGTGGCGGCGGAGGTTCATCGAAATCGGCGTGGCGGATGTTCCCTAGTAAATCCGTTGAATAAATCCGGTCACGTGACCACTTATCAGTCGACAACATCGGCAGGGGCCACGAGAAAAATCGAATCCACGACCGATCGATTCGCACAGCTGGTTTTCCACGGCACGGCGCACGTACGCACAGAGAGACGGAATAAACGAGTTACATTTACATGCACAGCTGGGGGGCCGGCGGCGGTGTGCGTCAGCGTACGTGTATGGGACACGTACTATGCGGGACGCGAGCGATGGGAACAACGCTCTCCCGAGCCTTTACTGTGATACTACTGAATGAACTTTGACACCGGCTCCGCTCGGATGACTAATACAAACATTAATGCAATCCGACAAAGCTCATTCCTTTTTCGCGTTCAAATACAGAGTTTGGACCATTTAATATGCGCTTTACTGTTTCGCGCACATATGTTTATACATATGTATATATATACGGTAAACTCCGTTTTATCAAACGTAGGTTTAATTCCATTCCGTACGTATATCGCGCAGTTTAATCCTACGAGTTTGTTTATTCTCCGCGTGACCCAATTGTGCCTCCGGATTTATGTAACATATTTTTTTCAGCTTTACGCCCGAGATCAAATTTTACGGGTCGGACTAATTTCATGCATATTTTAGGCTAACTTGATCAATGTTTCAGCCCCCGCCCCTACGTGTTTCCCGCTCGCATGGAATGCGCAATAATTTATTCGATTGTGGCAATAAAAGCTTCTGCTTCCATAATTTATCACGCACGTAAAGGACGTACAAAAAACTTGCTACTCATTTAAGCCAGATATATAAAAAAAAACATGAAATTGCAATGTTTTTATGGAAGAATTCTAATTCGCGTTATCGGCGAACGTGGGAGGGGGCAAAGTTCACTAGCGTTACAGCGGCCGATCGGATCGTGGAAAGGAATCGCTGAATCAATCCCATTCCTAGACGGGATCGGAGCAGAGCGCGCGAGGAGAGAGAGTCGCGCGGAGCCGTGCGTGGAACGCAACGAGCGTACGCGTAGCGTAGGTTCGCGAAGACGCACGTGTGTAAGTCCGTCGGCGAGCCCCTCCAGGAACGTCAACATCTCCCTACTTTGGCGGCCCTGACGAAACTCCCGACACTATTGGTCGGACCCTAACCCTTCCCCGCGTAGCCGTGGACGACTCATTCCATTCAGTCACCCGTACGAACTCGAACGCTGCCACGCTACGACCGTGCCGCGTGTTCTCTTTTTCCTCTCTCGCTCTCGTTCTCTCTTATCTCTCTCTCTCGTCCCCGGTTACATCCGTCCCTCTCTCGCTCCTTGCGATGACTCGGTTCCCGACTCCGCCGTCGCTCTCGTTTCAGCACGTTGCCACACTCTCTCCTTCTCTCTTTCTCTCTCTCCGTACGTTGCATTCGGAGCACAACCGCGCACGGCACACAGCAGCGGTGGCAAACATGCGTCGCGGAAACGTTCGCACAGGTTTCTAACCTGACCTACGCGTGGCACGGCCAGGGGCGAGAGATCCCGGTGCAATGTCATCCGGTTAAGGAGCTCGCGCGTTTTCTTCAGCCGTTCGAGAGGGATCCAGAGAGATCGAAACGCGATCGTGGGAACGAATATTCTACCCGATTTCCGATTACCATTCAACGATCCCACGCTTCTCTACGTACACTTACTCCCAGGACAGAACTGTAGCAGAGCGAATTGTTTGACCATTCTCAAACGCTTTATCCGTTTTTAGATGCACGCGAGTGACTGACCTCAACGGCATAAATGAGGCAGCTGTCGTCGTCGCCGCCGCTGTAACGTTACCGCAATTTCGATCGGAGGAGAACGTGTTGCGAAGCATAATTTCGAGAGACATGGGGCCGTTGATATGATTTGGAAACACGCTAGTACGGAGCGACTACATGATGAGACTGTTACGTACGTTGTTCGTCGATCACCTGTCAGAGCCGTGCGACGCTTCCGTGGGAAGAATCGACGATCAGTGGGAGGCACCCCGGAGGTCCAGAGAACCGTTCGTAGAGTTCGGTGTCACGCGGCACACAAATTTGATTCGAATTACTCCGGCGGCTGTCGTTTCGACACACTTGGCACAGCTTGGGAAACTTTCTACGAAAGCACGCGCGTAAAAAGATCCGTCGAGGTTTGCCCGCGGTCCGAACGCGATCGCGGATCGAACGGCGACATTCGATTTGCGGCCGAACCCGCGCGACGAAAATCCGCGTACGTGCGTGTATTTACTTGCGTACGGACGTGCACGCACGCGAGGAGCAACAAACGCGTTTCAGAAACACGCCGTGAATGAGCGTCCCGTAGCGAGAAAGCGAGTTACGAGTAACCAGAGATAACAACACGGTTTCCGTCGAGTCAGCGGCAAGATATGCTACAAAACATATATAATGTTCAAGTTAAAATAGTCGACTATAGTCTCTTGAGGTCCCGAAGCTCGGTTGCCTTCGTCGCGTGCGCAGAGATGCGCGAGACCCGCTGTTTCTCCCTCCCTTTATCCACTCCAACTCTTTCTCGTTATCTGTCTCACGACATACACATACACACGCGCGCGCGCTCCCGCTCTCTCTCTTCTCTCCTTCTCTCGGCCCTCTCGTCTTTTTCGCTCGACGGGCCTCTCGCTCCCGTATCCTTTTGTCCGGGAAGAAGAAACACACAGGTCGAGAGAGCTCGTGCCCCCTAAGTCGCGGTTATAACACGAACGTAAAATCGGAGCGCAACGAGCGCCGTTTCCACTCTTCCCTTCGGCCGGGCAATCGCACCAAATAAATATTCGTAATGAACTTTTGCGGAAAAACAATTTGACGAACGCGATAACAAAGGTCAGCGCTCGTTGCGCGATTATGCTTCCCCCTCCTCTCTCTCTCTTTCCCCGGCTCCTTCTCTTTTCGTTCGGCTCGTTGAAATTTAAATAGGGTTCGATCGCGAATCGTTTACACGCTCCACGCTTCGCGGTTTACTTAAAACCGACGCGGCACCGAGAGACCGACGTAAATTTTATTGCGCCACCGATGCGAACTCCGATGCAGAGAGTTCAATACACGAGTGAACGATGCCAACAATGCTCCCTATTCATTCTCCGGTCTATGTTTCGTATTTCTTTTTTTTTTCTCTTGTATGCGCGCGGTCGCGGTCGAATACGTGAGATCCGCTGACAGGAGAGAAGCTGCAACCACGTTTCTCCCTGCACACGCACACACGCACGCACGAACCACTGCCGCCCTCCTCTCTACCCGCCGCACCATTCGACTTCCGTGTGTCGTACGTAGCCGCGCACAACCGGCGAATTTAACGTGCGTTATAGTCGTCGACACGCGTCGAGAGGAAGAGAGCGAAGGCGAATCTGCGGGCGACCGGGCGACGGAGGGAGACAGAGAGACCGGGGAAAAATAAAAGAGCGGAGAGGAAGCTAACTTCCGAGTGACGAAAAATAAAGAAACGCGTAGAAGAGAGCGAGAGTGAGTAGACCGGGGGTGGCGCGCAGGGCTAGAAGTGCACCCACTGCTGCTGCTGGTGGTCTCCGTTGGAAGGGCGCGCGCGAAAAGTTCACGTGGGACAACACGTCGCGAAGGGCGGCCTCGTGCGCGCTCCGTCCTTCCGTAGTAGGTATACGCGCTCTTCCTTCGCCGGTGTGAAAAGTGAAATGACAACACGCACTTCGCGCGTCGTTGACTCCGGCAACGGAGTGCTCGTACAGCCTAGATACGATACTGAGGGCTCGGTGCACTCGGCTCGCAGCGTCGCTTTCCTCAAGAGGGCGGGAGGCAGAACGACGGAAAGAGCGAGGGAGAGGAAAGAAAGCGCACGCGAGGAAGAACGCGAGGCGAGAGAGAGGAGTAGTGGTGGAGGAGGAGGCGGGAGGGGCCGGAATTCTCTCTGCTATAGATTAAAATTTTTTACGGGGAAGATATTGATTGTTGCTTTTTATTAATGTAACATTAAAGTGGCGCGCGAAGGTGGGGGGAAAATTCCCGCCGGCGAGTCGGCGGGTCCGCGAGGTGGGGAGAGTTTTCGCTGGGTGGTAGGGATCCTCGAGGCCGAAAGGTAGGGTGCACAGGAGTTATACACGCGATATAGGGTATAGGAAAGAACACGGTGCAAGGGGAATACACACAGAGGCGCGGGAAGTCCCCCCCCCCGTGGTGGGGACCGCCGACTCGTCCGCGAAGAGAGAGGAGAGAAAAGCAAGAAAAGTAAGAACGGCCGCGCGCACTCTGGAAAACGACGGCAGAAGGGAGGAAATAAAAAAGAAAGGGGAGAGAAGCAAGTCGGTTCCGCGAGGAGGAGGCGGCGGTGAGACAAGGCGAGGGTGGGCGAACCCGGCCTGGGTCGGGGGTTCGAAGCGCGGCGGAAATAGTGCCATAAATACGAACATTTTTCATAGCGTCTTGCAGCCCTGTTTTGACAATCATCCCCTCCAACCGGGGACGGTTCCCCTCCGTCGCGCGAACCACCGCCCTTCCCTCCTCGGCCCGCCGTACACGGCCTTCTTCTCCGCGAGGACTATCCCCACCCCCGCGAGAGCGCGACAGCCGCGCTTTTGGATCTTAAACGCGCGGATACACACGTATATATATATATATATGCATATATATATATACGCGTTCGCGAACGGCGGACAACGGACACACGTAGATGCCACACGGCAGACGACGACGCTTCGTCTTTTGCGCCCCTTCGCGCCTCGCCTACCAGCCACCCTTTCCTTTCTCGCTCGCCCTCGTCCTCGCCAGCCCTCTCGTTCGCTCCCTCTCCCCTACCAGCCGCCTATTCTTCTACTCGCTTTGACATTTTTCGCGAGTTAAGGCCCGCTCGAACTTCGTGGAAATCCATCTTGCCCTGGCTCGAAGGAGCACCGCGTGTCGCCTTCTCCGTCGCACTCCTCGCCGCGTTCCTCCCTCTCGCCTCGGCTACCTACCTCTCCGTCTCTCGCCCCGGCTCGCCGCCGGGAACGGTGCTCTTCCTCCTATACTAGCCTCCGACCGTTTCTCTCTGTCTTTTTCATTTTTCTTTTTTTCCTTCGATTCTTCTGCCTCTCCTTTTTTCAAGGGGGAGCGAACCGAGAGACGCGAGAGCGAACGCCGGATCGATTCTTCGTTTCGAGAGGACTGCAACGAGAGGGGGGGCGGGACAGGCGGGCGGAATTCCATGGGCCTCGGTAATTGCCGAATCAACCGGCGCGACGCGACGCCGAGGCGATCGCGGCGATAAGACGCGTACAACTAATTTTCGGGTCATAAACAAGCGTTCGATCGACTAATTGCTCGGCCGTTAATCATCGGCAAGCCAGGAGCGATGCACTGCGTGAACACACACACACACGTTCACGCCGCTACGTCTCTGTGTGCATGCGTGGCGACGATTAATCGTCGCGGGCTCGCGGAGAAACTCGCGGTTTCGCGTTACACGAACGAGGCGATCTGCATAGGCTGCCCTCGTGTAACTCTGCACTCCAGTCTGTAACGTTACACTTCGTGCCGACACCACTACACCCACGACCCTGTCGATTCTTTTTTCCGGAATTAACGCGCGAAACGCGTATCTTTTTCATCGCGATTCAAGATTTCGTTTCGTTCCACAATAATCCTCCGACGAGAACCGATCGCTTTTAACGCAACGGCCCGATGTTCGTTTCAACGCGAAGCCACATTAAAAAATGTATCTATGATTTCGTATCTCTTTGCTGGTGCGCGTGCAACTTCCGGGTGGAAATGCAGGAAAGAAGCTCCTCTCCTCTTTGGGATTGTGTTTCGTGGTGACGGCGCGACCCGGCCCTTCGTGCTCGAGCCAGAAGCCCTACAAGAGATGGACAAGGGAAACGAAACTACGCAGTCCAAGTAACCATCGAGGTCGCCCGATCGATGTAAAAGGCCGTTTTGTTATCAATGCACGAGTTTCTGGAATCCGAACTAGGTACACGTCGCCACGTCTTTTCAGGGTCTGTCGCCAAAGAACGAGTTACGTAAGGACCGTGCTCCGTCTAATTAACCACATAAACCGTCCTCTTCCCTCGCTTCGTTCCTTCCTTCATTGGGAACTGATTCGTCCACAGCGACGCCCTTGACGCGTATATCGACCACAAATTACAGCGAAAAGAATGAAAAAATAACGAAGTGTAAGTTTTTGTAGAAAACAGTTGAGATTTATGCATTTGCTAGGTGAAGGTTTCTCTTCTGAAGTTAAGGTAGTTCTACACCAAAACGACTTAACGATTAGAAAAATCTGAAATTTAGCGTATGAGTAGGTTTTAGTTAATTAATGACTCAGTTAAATTTTGATGAACTTTTAGAGCTTAAGAAGAAAGTAATAAAGGTTTCAATTCAAATCGTTTTTCGCAAATATCTAAGTTCCTATTGGTCGGACGACGTATATACATCAGATCGAAATTGTAGATCGATAAATTCTCTACAACAATCGTTCTTGACATTTTTTGCCTGCGAGCGACTGTTTTCAAAATAACACGCGGTAAAACTTTGGATAAACTGAAGTTTCCAAAAACATTACGTACGCGGCTTGCCTTCGAAAGCTTCAACTTTTGCCGCGTGTTAGTTTGAAAACAGTTGCTCGCAGGCAAAAAACGTCAAGAATAATTGTTGAAGAGAATTTATCAATCTATAATTTCGATCTGATGCATATTCGTCGTCAGACCAATAGAAACTTAGATATTTACAAAAAACGATTTAAATTAAAATCTTTCTAACTTTCTTATCAAGCACTAAAAGTTCACCAAAATTTAGCTGAATCATTATTTAACTAAAACCTACTTATACGCTAAATTTCATATTTTTCTAATTGTTAAGTCGTTTTGCTATAGAACAACCTTAATAACGAGACGGAAAAACGTACGGGACCCGAGTTCCGTCTGGACTCGCAGGACGCGTTTACCAAACGGCGCGGCAGTATCTTATCGCGCTACGGGAAGGAATTTTGATTAGGGAGGCACGGCTCCTTACTCGCGACGAATCTGCAACAAAACGCGCGGCTCGTTCCGTTCGAGAGAAGGAAGCCCGTCGTTCGAAGGCCATCGGTAATAAAATCGTAGAAGTAAAAAGTGTACGCGAGGGGTGGGGGAGGTGGACGGGCGGAGACAGGGCGGGGTGGGATTTATTAAAGCGAAAAAACGATATCAGGCGGCCTTCTGCTTTCTCGTTCATCACAGTCCTCGGCAGCGATATATTTTCTTCTTTCTTTTTTCGAATAACGAGCATCATCGTTATGGCCCCGCACCCCGCCCGCCCGCCACCCCCTCCCGCCCCCAAGTCTTTTCCGCCTTTTCCAGCCCCCTGCTACCTTTTGTTCGTTCGCAGCGAGTGAACCGAGTCCAGGTTTAATTCTCAAAGCGATAGCAATTTCCAGGCGCAGGAAAAAAGGAATAAAGTGAGAAGGGATAGTAGGGGAAGGGGCGGCGGGGCCTCGCCGGGGAGAGAGAGAGAGAGAGAGACCGAGAGACAGAGCCACCCCTGTCATACTCGATCGATCCGAGCTAAGCAATTAATCTATTTAACCTTTCTACTCTGCCGCGCCAGGAATAAAGGAAAGGCGAAGGATTAAATTATTGCATACTTGAAATTCCGAAGGGATCGGCGGAGAGGATAGACGCGGCGCGTTCGCGGAATTGCGAAACGAGGGCTTTTAACGGGACAGAAACGAGAGACACACGGGTGTAATGATTATAAGGGGGATATCTTTTCACCGAACACGAGAGCGCGCCAGTTTAGAAACTATAACTGCAGCTCGCCGAGGCTCGAACCTTACGGCGCCGTTGCGTCACCCGCGAGGAGATCTATCAATGCCTTTTCCGTTACGAAATTTCGTGCATAATGCCGCAACGACGATACGAGCTCCGATTCGGGAAGAGATAGAACACCGTGTTCCGCGAACGATCATAAAAAATTTCCGCACGGAAGACGCGCGTAGCCGGTCGCCCGGCGTGCGTCTACCGATTTTCAAGCGTCGACCCACGGTAATTATTGACGTACCGTTTCATGGAATGAACCGGCCGTCCTATTCCTGTCCCCGCAGACTCTTTACGATCGATTAATTAACAGACACAGTAATGAACGCGCGTCAACGCCGCGTTTAACAGAGCAGATTATAAATCATTAATCGGCGGGACGTCGCCGCTCGATAAGGTAAAAGATGCGGCTGGAAGCGACGCGCGTCTCGATATATATTTTTAAATGATTAACCTTCGAAAAGCGGCGGTAACGGTGCTCGACGGGGACGAGTACGCAATTTAGTTTCGTTTACAGAGATCACCGCCACTGCCATCGGGCTGGCTGGCTGCGGAACGAGCACTCGATGACACTCGTTGCACCGTCATTTCGTAAAGTCTTCTTCCGCCACCCTTTATGACCCTTCACATGGTCGATTTCATTTTCAGCCCGGCTGAACGCGACTGTACACCGCCTCGACTTTACCCGAAACTTATTTACACTCGATGAAAATGTTTCACCGGGCCAAAACGCGCGCCCGAGTGCACCCGACTTCTGCTAAATTGATTCCTAAACGAGTATCCGCGCCGTTTAAATTTTCGTTCGCATTAGCGCCGCGAGCTCTCCGGGATAAATCGTATTTGTCGGCAGCCGCGTTATCGGGAATGACGGTCTTACGTGTATACTTATATACGTATACGTGTATGTGTATGTATACGATCAGTTTTCGAATTCTCGTTTGCCATACGCGATACGTCGAACTCCCCCACAAAGAAGCCATATTCGCGATCCGCTCGCTCCGATTCTTTTGCCAATCGTGACGCGGACTCGAAGTGATGCATCGCTCCATTTCGCCATATCGTATACCATATAAATTTTAATTCCGACGCGACGCGGCAAGATAATGGCGTCACGACGCGACCAGCCTTTCGCGTCGAGGAGCGAATCCGAACGAGTGCATTAGGGATCGAAGGTCGCGAGAAATTAGCTCCCCGAAAAATGTGAAAACTCGTCAGAACCGTCTCACCATGATCGATGAGTCGAGGGACAAAGGAAGAGAGGGAGAGAAAGAAAGAGAGAGAGAGAGAGAGAGAGATTAGATCGTAAACTAAATAAATTTCATAACGGATTGATGGTATCTGTCAACAAATATTGTTTTACGATGATACTCGAGATCGCGTTGCAATACAAGCGAAGTCGATGGTTATTGTTGCGTAAAAAACAGTGGAATCGCAAATGGTACAAAGCGCGCACATACGTGAGCGCAACAATGGGATGGAAGCGAATAAAGAAATCGTTTCGTTAGACTCGTGAAAAGTTATTGACGTCTTTGTTACTCGAAAGCGGCACGACGTTTCAGCACGAAAATCTGCTGGGGTATTATTGGATTCTGTTTCCGATCGAGGTGTACGTTTCGAAATGTAACAGTTTTTCCCATTTTCCATTTGTCATTACGCGCGCTGTATCGACGCCGTTCTCCCGCGGACTCGCGAACGGAGTTTTCAAACCGAAAATACACCCGGCGACAATTTACCGACGACTAAAGACGTACTAAAATTCCGAAATTAATTTGTCAGACGGGGAAAAAATATCGCGAACGAAGGAAAAGGTCCGCGGCGGGCTTCTATTTACCGGCGAGAGTAGCGGCGGCGAAAAACGCCGGTATCAGTTTATTAAAGAGAAAAGTGAAAAAGTACGGTTTCGTTAGTCGCGCGTAGCGGACAGAGAGCGGTATTCAGACAGCGGAGACAGCTTTCTCCAGGTGGCTGGAACAAAGGTTGTCTTTGAAACGCGGGGCGCGCGGCATCGCGCAGGGATCGGCCGGCGCTCGGCATCCAGCCGCGTAGACGGCGACGACAATCGCAAAATCAATTTGCATTATTCGTTTAAAAGTGTGCTGGTCCGTGACGTCAGCGAGGGTGAGGCGCGGGGGGGTGGACGGCGGTAGGCGCGTAAGAGGGTGTCGAACGGGAGGCAAGTGGCCCCGTCTGGTCGTCGATGCTCTCAAACAATCCCTTTTCTCCGCTTCCACCACCTACCACCGCCACCGTCAACCCCCATCGCGGCCGACCGCCCGCCTATCCCCACCGTTTCTTCCGACGAGTCATCGAGAACACCCCTTCCGCGATCCACCCCTCCCAGTCAACCCCTTTATCATACTTTTGTATACGTCCCTTAGCCATCGAAGCCTATGCAACCCCTCTGTCTTCCCTCGCAACCCCGCCGTGTTCTCTCTCTCTCTCGGGCGACAGCCGCGCACCCCCCCGCCCTCCTCCCCCGCGCCGCGGCTTTTTTCTTTCCGCACGCACAAACACTGCCCCGTGCACTCTTTCTATCTCTCCGGACCCCACCGACCGCCCCGGCCCTCCTCCTCCTCCTCCTCCTCCTCACCTCGGCTGAAACGCGACCCTTAACCCTCTGTTTACTCAGGATTACCAAGTTTCTCCATACCTGATTGTGTAACGAAAGTTATTTCGCGGACCCGCTCCTTCTTCCCGCTGTCGTTTTAATAACCGACGACTTTTTGTCCTCGAACGGCACCGGAGTAATTATCGCACTAATTAGAAATGCTATTTTTGCGAAGACGTCGAAGGTTTCCACGGCCCCGTCGCGACAAATTGAAGGATTAAGTACATCCGGTTCGTTTAGACGCCCGCGAGATTTCCGCGTTTGACCAACTCCGATGGACGTCGGATCGAGTTTCTTGTTTCGGAGTAGACGGAAAGAGGGAAACAAGTGAGGGAAACTTGAGGCAGAGAGATGTCTACCTTTTTATTCACCCCCAGACCGCTTGAACTCCGTTCCCTCGCCTTTGTGAGTTAGAACAACGTTAAAATCGTCGAAGATTTCCAACGCCTGGCAGAGACCCGGGGAGAGAGAGAGAGAGAGAAGCGTTTGCGATCGGCAAACAGGCGTGAAAGAGAGAAGTTATTATCTCGAAAAATCAGCCTCGGCACGCTTTTCTATAAATCTTACGGCATTACGTCCCTCTCACGAGCCGGTGAGAGGTGGTACCAGTTAAATGGGAAAAGTTTTGCTTTTAAGCGAGTCGGCTCGCGGCTGCCTCGCTCACGGAAAAAGAGAAAATTGTTCCGGCCGCCTCGCCTGTCGATGTCATTTAAGGTTGGAAAATCCAGACTGAGTAGGCGTTTTCGGAAATACGCGCGCGCCCGCCCCGCGACTCGGAATAACGCCGTCAAAAGCGCGAGACGCGTAAACGCGCTTAAAAAACCGGGCGACAATTCGTTTTACGGTAGGTGTTATCATTTTCTAGTTAATAACTCGAAATCGCGTTTCACGTATCGAGTGCCATTTTGTAACCCGCGGCGCTCTCGCCGCGGCCGCGTTTTAAATAAACAAATAAATAAAATGGGGCGCGAAATCACGTCGCGATCGACGTGTTTATCGCCGACGCGTCCCACCGTTCGGAATTCATTTGGACGCGAACGCGAGCACCTGTCGATTCCGCGCTGTTTTCCAAAAATCTCGGGGATCGCGCGGGATTCAATTTACCGCGTATAATCGCACGCGTCGGTGTCGTTTCAATTTCGACTCCGCGATAAAAGTCGCCGATACACACACGTTTACAGCGACACCGCTCTCGCACCGCGAAAACACCGCCGGCATGTCCATTGAGCGGTTTAATTAAGGCGAACAGTCGATGGACGTTTCCATCGAGCTTGTGTCCGCGAATATGCACGGAACCTCTGCTTTTTCGAAGCCTCGTTTCCTTTCTAACACGATCTCCTTAAGGGACATACTTTTCTACAAAAAATTAAATAATCAAGTCTTTGGTGTATAATATTTCGAGCATCAATTAAAGTATTTTGAGATCAACAGTCGATGGACGTTTCCATTGAGTTGTGTCCGCGAATATGCACGGAACCTCTGCTTTTTCGAAGCCTCGTTTCCTTTCTAACACGATCTCCTTAAGGGACATACTTTTCTACAAAAAGTTATATAAACTAGTCTTTGGTGTGTCGTTTTTTCGAGCGTCAATTAAAGTATTTTGAGATCAACAGTCGATGGACGTTTCCACTGAGCTCTGTCCGCGAATATGCACAGAACCTTCGCTTTCGTACGATCTCCTGAAGGGATATACTTTTCTACAAAAAATTAAATAATCGAGTCTTTAGTGTACCAATTTTCGAGCATCAATTAAAGTATTTTGAGATCAACAGTCGATGGACGTTTCCATTGAGTTGTGTCCGCGAATATGCACGGAACCTCTACTTTTTCGAAGCCTCGTTTCCTTTCTAACACGATCTCCTTAAGGGACATACTTTTCTACAAAAAGTTAAATAATCAAGTCTCTGGTGTACAANCATTGAGCGGTTTAATTAAGGCGAACAGTCGATGGACGTTTCCATCGAGCCGTGTCCGCGAATATACACAGAACCTCTGCTTTTTCGAAGCCTCGTTTCCTTTCTAACACGATCTCCTTAAGGGACATACTTTTCTACAAAAAATTAAATAATCGAGTCTTAGGTGTGTCGTTTTTTCGAGCGTCAATTAAAGTATTTTGAGATCAACAGTCGATGGACGTTTCCACTGAGCTGTGTCCGCGAATATGCACAGAACCTTCGCTTTCGTACGATCTCCTTAAGGGATATACTTTTCTACAAAAAATTAAATAATCAAGTCTTTGGTGTATAATATTTCGAGCATCAATTAAAGTATTTTGAGATCAACAGTCGATGGACGTTTCCGTCGAGCTGTGTCCGCGAATATGCATGGAACCTCTGCTTTTTCGAAGCCTCGTTTCCTTTCTAACACGATCTCCTTAACTTCTCTACAAAAAATTAAATAATCAAGTCTTTGGTGTATAATATTTCGAGCATCAATTAAAGTATTTTGAGGTCAACAGTCGATGGACGTTTCCGTTGAGCTGTGTCTGCGAATATGCACGGAACCTCTGCTTTTTCGAAGCCTCGTTTCCTTTCTAACACGATCTCCTTAAGGGACATACTTTTCTACAAAAAATTAAATAATCGAGTCTTAGGTGTGTCGTTTTTTCGAGCGTCAATTAAAGTATTTTGAGATCAACAGTCGATGGACGTTTCCACTGAGCTGTGTCCGCGAATATGCACAGAACCTTCGCTTTCGTACGATCTCCTTAAGGGATATACTTTTCTACAAAAAATTAAATAATCAAGTCTCTGGTGTACAATTTTTTCGAGCATCAATTAAAGTATTTTGAGGTGAACAGTCGATGGACGTTTCCATTGAGTTGTGTCCGCGAATATGCACGGAACCTCTGCTTTTTCGAAGCCTCGTTTCCTTTCTAACACGATCTCCTTAACTACAAAAAATTAAATAATCAAGTCTTTGGTGTATAATTTTTCCGAGCGTCAATTAAAGTATTTTGAAATGATTGCGGAATCGAAAGGGATGGATCTAGCCGGATATGCGATGATCAAGTCGTCTGTCTCGATGTCTATTTAGGCGTGCAATAACCCCTCGAAGATCTGTTCCAGTATTCAACGGTACTTTGCGCGGAAAAACCGATCCTCCATGCTCGAGGAGAATCTTCTGCTTCTGTTTAATAGCGCGACACAAGTTCCCCCGGTTAATGTGCCGTGGCAACTCCTCCCGGCGCGGTGCAAAGGCGACCGACTCCACGGACTCAGGAAGCTGCTCGCGTTTCTTATTATCGATCCGCCGTAATTACGTCGTCAAACGTTCTAACGAGGAACGCTTGCCACAACACGAATCGAGTCAATTTCCAAGGCCTATGGGCGAACCGCGAGACGAATCGGAAAACGGTTTCCCCGCGATCGATAGTGCCCCCGCCGCCGGCCCGTGCACCTCTCGTCATCCGCTGGCGGACACTTCCTTCCCGTAAGAGGGTGGGAATCGTTACTCTATTTTTTTTCTTTATTTTTTTACTGCGAGAAGCCCGCCAGGTTCCTCCTTCGATAGCGGAGTTTCGCGAGGACACGTAGTGGGCTCCTATTCGCGTTTCCTCTTTTTTCCCAGTTTTACGGTCCGCCAGACCGATTCGAGTGGTTACTTTCAGGGAGAACACCTTTATGCTCCCGGTGGTTGCTCTCTTTTTATCCCCCCGTCCCATAGAACGTGCGAATCGCCGACTATTCTTTCCCTCCCCATTTGAGAAAAAAATCTAAGGAACCGGCGGATCTCCTTCGACTCGTTAATAAGCACTCGTCGAGCGGGCACGAGGGCTAACCGGTCGATAGAGAGAGAGAGAGAGAGAGAGAGAGAGAGAGAGAGAGAGAGAGAGGAGGATCTCTTGCCCTATGTATTCCGAACTATTCACTCGAATTTTCTATACGTTGTCCGAAAGGATACTTTTCTCTCGTCCCCCGATAAAAGTTACCGGAACAACTATATAATTCAATCCATGTGAAAAAGGGCACACTATCTATCCCCGGGCCGTGATTACAACCGCTTTAATAAGAAATTTCTTTAGAATTGCTGAACTAGTTTCTCGACTCGAATTATTTCTTACCGTTCGGTTAGAAAAGTCGTCCCGATTCAGTTTCGCGATTTCACCGAAAAACTTTTTTCGCCGGGGCCTCGAGACTCTTTATTTAATTATGAATGCCGTGGAAGTAAATCCGATTCTCACGCGTTTTTCCGATACGACGTACCGCTTCACCTATAGCTCGGGGAAAATTGTAGTACCGAGAAAGAGAGAGCGAGAGAGAGAGACGCGTGTAAAACGAGGAACAAGCCTACGCGCTTTGTAACATGGTATGGGTAACGATTATTCTGCTCGGAGCGAAGTGAGCTTTTGTACTTTAAAATGGCCTCCTCCAGCGACGCCCCATAGAATCATCAACTTGGCAAGTTTCCGTTCCCTCTGTTCGCAAAACTGAGCAATGCGAAGTAGTTTACGATGTATTTATAGTGATTTACAGTAAAATCGTGCCGTTTCCTACAATAACCTTGTACTTAAACGCGGCGACGCACAATATTGTTTAGCTCTCCAGCCAACTTTTGCCCGATACTTTACGCTTTATGACGCGTCTAAATCATCCTTATCAGCGGAAACGGCTCGAAGGATGTGCAAATAAAACGGGGTAAAAGAAATGGGAGACCGGAGTTAAGACGGCACACGCGTTTGACCGGAGTGAATCGGTTCGCGTTCGCCGGAAAATGGGACGACGGGAGAAGAAAGAGGGAATCGATTCGGCTGGACGTGTTAACCCCGACTTATGTGTTTTGGACGCAACGTGTGAAAATCAAAGAGATTTTGCCGCGGCCCGTCCTCGAGAGCTCCTCTCCTTTCTTCCAGGAGATTAGCCACGTACCTCGAGGAGAAACGAGGCACCGCAGCAGCTCGTGCCTTTGCACGCGCCTACTCGCCTCTTATTGGCATTTAATTGTCCCTGGCTGTTGTACACGCACGGGCAGGTATCACCTCGCGGCGTGCGAAAGTAGAATTGAACGAAACACGTGGGAAAGCTCTGGCCCGCGCGCCTCCCATCCGGCGCGCAATTTTATAGAAAATCTAGAAATCGTCGGATCAAAAGGACTAATTACGTCCCGCGACGTCTCAATCCCGTTTTCACATCCGCGGCGCGAAAAACGTGGCCGCAATTTTCTGCCTCCGTTGTTCGGCGAAAAATCCGTCTGGTTTGCGCAGGGAAGGAACCACCGAAAACGATGATGTTTCCGAACGATCCGGTGAAATAAATTGAAAACCGTTCCGCGATCGTTGCGGGGGAAAAAGCGTCGCCGCGCGGCAGCCAGTAACTTTCACGTGTACGTGAATCGACGAACGGCTCGCGGAATTTCTCTTAATTCCACTCGTGCCTATTTTTTGTCAGTTATCGACTTTTCCATAGGCGGCCACGTTTACGTTAACTTTGCGTCGCGGCATTAATCGCACCGGCAATTTCGCCCGCGGCGTTTATCCCGGCGACGACGACGACGACGCGGAATTTGAAGTTTTTGTACGGGCGACCGGCGAGGGAGAGAAAGCCGAACCGGCGACAGTAGTGTCTGCGTTTTGAAATTTGATCTACTTCGCTCAGTTTCACCATCTCTCGACCCGACAATTCACCTAATAAGCTACGTGCGCGCCTGTGAACGTACGCCCCTATACGAGTCCCACTGCATATTATAATGAAACTTAAAACGAATAAAAAATTCTAAGAATATGAATAAGTAGAACGAGTCGTTATTTTTAATCGAAGAATTTTTTTAGATTGAACTTCAGATTTTCCCACCACAACTCATAATCTATTAATATATCCGATGAATGAACTGTTACGTGATTTAGTGTAATAAAGTTGAGATCATTTAATTTGTGATATTCATTAGAATCTTTGATAGACAATNTACGTGCGCGCCTGTGAACGTACGCCCCTATACAAGTCCCACTGCATATTGTAATGAAACTTAAAACGAATAAAAAATTCTAAGAATATGAATAAGTAGAACGCGTCGTTATTTTTAATCGGAGAATTTTTTTAGATTGAACTTCAGATTTTCCCACCACAGCTCATAATTTATTAATGTATCCGATGAATGAACTGTTACGTGATTTAGTGTGATAACGTTGAGATCATTTAATTTGTGATATTCATTAGAATCTTTGATAGACAACGAGCGGTTCGGAAAGTTGTGACTGTTGACGTACATACATACTGGCAGAAGCATTTTCTAGGGCAACAACCCTTAACCCTCATTCACGCGTGGCGTCGATTAAAAGCGGTTCTTCGCAAGAGAATTATTATTACACGGATAAATTTATCCGGCGCGGGAACAATCTCATTATCAAAGATTTACTATTATCGTTAATGTATTCGCGTATTACTTTGTCGAGACACGTGCAAATTGCCAAGAAATTTGCATGCTAATTACTTAACGCGTTCAAAGTGGATAAAAGTTTTCTTGAAAAGTGTCGCGGGAATACGATCGACGCGGGGGGGAGCCGTCGTAAATAGGCGATGGCGTGATCAGAAAACTCGGGACTAACGGACAATTAAAGATCCGGAAAAAATTGAAACAAAACACACCGGCTCGTTAAAAATTGAATCGCAACACTGGATGCAAAATTAATTCGCATTTAATGAAGCGCTGATGAATTAAACATAATGCGGCAGGTACCCGTGCCTTTTAAAGAAGTTTATATGTATCCTTCCACAACGCGACTTAAAAGCGTCACAATGACGCACGGCTCTTAATCGATTTCATTTCAGCGAAAACAGAAATTTCCTTGTAAATAGAAACGGCGCGACGGAGAAAAAAAGCGAAAAGAAAAGAAAACGTACTAAACTTCGCTCGGCCTTAGAAACGAGCCAGAGCTGTTCGTCACGACTTATTAGTGTTTACCAGGAAAAATATGCCAGTAACGATGATGATAGAAATCCTTCTTACGCCGTATTAAACGCGCGAAGAGAAAAAAGAAGGGGACAGAAAAAATGATAATAATATTTGAAATACGCAGAAGACAAGAGTTTGTCGTCGGTTTGTAACTACGGCAGCGCGAAACACGGCCGGGTGTTACGTGCGGAGGAAAAGGAAGGAAAAAAGAGCGGCGCAAAAAATTGCACGATCATTTTCGTTTGTCGGATTCGACACGAAAATTTTCTAAGCGAAACTCGGCGTCGCGTTTAATATTTATGGCCGGACGATACCGCGGTACGCGGCGCGCCGAGTAAAAACGATACAGTCTAATTATCTGTCGGTGTTTTTCAACAATGGGACCGCGCGGCAGCGCAAATATGCAACGATATCAACAGTTCCGGAGTGTTTTACGCGGGTCACTATCCGGGCTTCGTTACAGAAACACGCGCGGCCGTGCGTCGCACGCGGGAAGGGAAAAGAAGCGGCATCGGCCTCTGAGAGTGAACACATTTTTCATGGCACGGAAAAAGATTGAACGGGGCCGGGAGTCAAGACGTTCGCACGGTTATCTTCGATATTGACTCTCCTATCCCCACTCGTGTGCAAACGTCGAGAGATGTTGCATCCGTAGTGGTTTGCCGTTGCTACTCGTGTAACACTTCCACCGCTGCTCGAGAAGATCCCGATAAACACGCAATTTGTTATTCGCAGGAAATAAGTTAAACTTCTCCTTTACTTCGCCCCGTTTTCCGCTTCTCGTCCCCGGCTATTTCGCACTTATTTATTTACGCTCGTTATTATACGCGTTCTAAAATTAGGATAAATTAACATGTTTCGTAATTATCTGGAATTAGTTTTGCAGCCGAGATTAGAAAAGCTGGCTAATCATCAATCGCGGCGCATTTGCATATTTCCCGGTTCCCCGACGCGGTGCAACCGTTGCCGAATCTTCGCGGACGTCGTTACACCGTGGTTTTCTACGCGGAACAGAGGTCGTTCGCACCGTGACGGCCATAATAAGCCGGCGTGCTTCGGAACCGCATGGCTGCGTGAGTACCCGACGTCGTCTTTATATTTTCTCGATCGCGGACGACGTTTTTCTCCTCTCCCGCCGGTTAATCCGCGAGATCGATCTCTGAATCCGCAGCCGTGTTTATTATTAGGCATCATAACCGGCCCCACTCCTGCGCTGTCATCGTTGCCGATTATCATAGTTTGTGCATTTTTATTCCTTTCGACGCGGCCAAAGCGGCCGACGCGTTATGTCTATATATACTATTTACTGGCATCAGGGAACTTTTTTGTATTCATTCGTATGCAATAAGTTGTTCAATATTCAAGCGAATCGGTGGAAAAATCGGCGAAATTACCGTGCGCGAGCGCACGAAGAATTCCGAAAGGCGCTTTTCGGCCGGAATTCAATCGGCGAAAAAAGGAAGGACGTACCAAACGGGTTTAAAAAAAAATATAAATAGTGTTCTCGGCTAATTCTAATCTTAGACAAGCTCGGGCTAACGAGCCGGCAAATATGAGCTACGGTTTACATATTATAAACCCGTGGATCGCGTAAAGTAGAATGCGGCGAATCACGCGGCTTTCAATGATACCCGATTTCGTTTGAAACGTGAAAGGAACGGGAGGCGGATTTGTATTTTCATTTGGAAAATTTCAGGCTCGATCCCGGCGACGATTGCGCAATCGTGGTTCTTTACAGAGCCCGGAACGATCGCGAAACCGATGCCAGGAGCGTTTTCGGACGGAGCGCGACGACGCGACACGACGTTTCTTCTCCCGTGGCTCTCGATGCCCGCCTTATTTTTCACCGAAACGAGGGAAACGTCCATGAAAATTCATGAACACGTTGGAAAGCGCACGATTTCCCACGATCGGCCTAGAAAAAGTGCTGGACGAAGAAATTGCGAGTCGCGATGTCAACCGGTAATTTTCCGATACTGTCGCTAATCGCCGGCCGTGGTTTTATTTTTGGAAAAACCCCGGCGACGGTCGATCACATAAATTACCGCGAGTAAAACGCATCGGGCACACCACGTGTCAGAGAAAATTGCGTATAAGGCAGGTGGTCTGCGATGACGTCAAGTACATGTGTAGCTGCTCTTTTTCGAAGAGTTTAATAATTCGCTATGACGCATCGTCGACGGGAATCAGTGACGCGAGATAACGCAATTTTTATACGAAAGAAAAAGCGCATCACTCGGCACAATAGGATTTTTTTCGTGTCTCTCGGTCGAACTTCGTTCCGAGCGCGGACCATCGGCTTTGAAAAACCGTATCCGAGGACGCGAGGCAATAAAGAGGCTCGTTTTAATGAGCAAAAACCGGAGACGATAGCGATTGAATTTTTTCTCTGATAAAAATTTTTGCCGCGTCGTTCGCGCGCGACAATACACTACAGATAACGATAGTGCGCGGCGAAAAAACATTTCGCCGCTCCGCGTTCTATTACGTTTTAACAAAAACCCGGAGGTATTCGCACGGTGACAACTTGCGTCACGCAAAAACAAAAAAAAGAAGGATCGGGGGACGGGGAACACGCACAAAGTGGCATATCAAACTATTATGAAAATTGCGGCGGGAATTTGCAAGTCAGTGCTTTACAAAAACGTCGGGACTGATTAGAACTTTTCCTAGAACGAAAAATTTCCACGCGAAGATAAGCATTGAATTAACTATCGTTCCCGGTTACTGCGCGTCGCGGCGGGGTATTCACGGAAAGCTCCTTCCTTAATCTGATTCGTAATGATGAGTCACCTCGCATTCGAAAACGTTGCAGTCCGCAAGACGCAATTTCTACTCGAAAACGTGAAACGTTTTTTTCGAACACGTGCCTCCGCCGGCAGGTAAACATTTAAAAAGCTCGCGTCTCGCGGGCCCGACCCCGGTTCCCGCGCTTTCGCGCGAACGCACGAAATAAACAGGACTTCGGTTACTTCGATTGGTTGCAATTTCGATGCGTTATCATCGCGTTGCATCGAACGAGCACGTGCTAAATGGTCGATAACACGTAGGTGTCAAGAACCGCGCCTACGTCGCCGAGAGCGGACCCTACGCAGTAGAACTGGATCGTGTTTGTGCGGCCGAACCGTTTTAGGGTCACGCCAGTCTCGAAAAGCGCGCACGCTTTCTGCGAAAAAGTATGACGCCGAAAAAACGTTAAAAAGGGCGAAGGAAACGTTGGTACACACATTCGCGTAGAATCGCGGGGACACGTTTGTTTCGAATCTGACTCGACCCGTTCCACGAGACCGTGGCTCTCTCTCTCTCTCCCAGACCGTGTTTGTTCTCCGTCTCTTTCCCGCTTTCTTCCGACGGTTGTATCAGCCGCTCGTAACGAATACTTACGCGCGCGGGTCACGAGGAGAAAGAGGGAAAAAAAAAACGTCGGGGAGAAGCGCGTCAATGAAGACGATTGTTTGACAGGCAAAGTCTTCGTCGTTTCTCACCGGCGTGCCGCTGTCATCGTCGTTGTGACCGTTGTTATCATTAAAATTTGCAATCGGAAAATTCGTGTCGACGCTCCTGCAGAACCGTGAGAGGGGCAGTAGAGAGCGCGTTTACACGCAGCTGGTAGGAAGGGGAACGGCGCGAGAAGGGATGGAGTAAAAAGAGAGTGGGAAAGAGAACGAAAAAGGGGGAGCGCAGAATGGGAGAAAGAGAAAGAGACGCCGGTCTAACATGGCAGACGATGCCATGCAGGCAGGAAAAAACAAGATCTCTAACGTTCGAGCGCGCGATAGACGGGAAGACAGTCGGGATTCGCGATATTATACGGAAGAAAACATGGTGCGTACTCACGTTCTGGTGAATCAGTCCGCTGGCCGTCGTTCTTAACGTGCTCGTGAGAAGAATAACATTTAGAGGAGAGAGAGAACACCACGCGGGGTCACGCACTCCGTCCCGTGCGGGTCTCGTCAACGGAAAAACAACACCCGGCGCGCGTCCGTCTCGTTCCCGTCCCAAAGAGAGCGTTGTCCGTTGACAGAATGGACGGGCGTAAAGTAAATCACCGGCACCACACACAGTGAACGCGCGTGTGTTACGAAGTGCGTCGCTCGCGTTCGTTTGTTGTTTTTGATAACGCAGGTGTTCCACGGGGCGTGGAGGGCACGCAGCACATACAAACGTTGTACGCACGAGGATACTCTCTCTAACGAGGAGACGTGTGACGATCAAACGACGTGACGAACAAAATGGCGTTTGCCGGACCGCCCGCGCGCGATCAGGTGGAAAATGCCGGAATGCTGCTGCTAGGAAAGATCGACTGACTGCCGAGGTCCGCGGCCCTAAGTGGTTTGACGTTAAGAACGAGCTGAACGAGCAAGAAAGAGAAAGAGAGACGGACAAAGACGAAAGGGTAGAGAGAGGGAGACAGCCCGTCAGAGCGAGACAGAGAGGGAGGAGGAAGCGACTGAGAACGACCGACAACGTGTACGAGATAAACAGAGAGAGTAACATCACGCTGATGGGAAGGGATACGTCCGATGGTGGGGGATCAAAGGGGGTGGTCGCGAGCGCGAGAGGGGAATCATCCCACTATTTTCCACTGTCCTCGGTCGGCTTCGACTACCTTCGATTGCTTTCGACTATAAGCAGGGCCGTCTCGCATTATTTCTATCGCGGGTGGGAATTTTCCTGTTGTCACAAACAAATGCCGCAAAACATTCTTACGAATACTTTCAAATGTCCAGGTCCGTGCACCGCTCTCTTACCGTCGTTCCACCTATGTTTTACCGATGAGATTTCCAACGATTCATTGAAAATATTTGCCCCCGTGCAAACATCCTATCTGTTTTGACCAAACATCGCTTTATTATTTCTGTACAGAATAAATTGTTCAATACCATCTCCATTCCTTTTATTACCTATTGTTTTCGTTACTGCTACCGTCCCAATATAAAGTTCTTGTTTGTATCTCCTGGAAGCACTATTTTTAAATATGAAATTTTTATATTCAAATTAGCGAACGAGCGAATTTTTTAATACGTTTTTGCCAGTATCTGGCGACACGTGTCAAACGTCGACCAGCCGTTTTTACGAGCAGCAACATATTGAATATGCTAAAACGTAATTGAACGTGTACTTAGAATAAGAACAAAACGTTCGTAGAGCTTGTGCGAAACAAGAGGACGCGTCTTAATGAATTACGTAACGAGCGTTCGCATCGTTAATTTGCAGGAAGACACAGGAACGTTTGGGTAGGAGTCGAAATGCGGCAGAGAATTCTCGGAGATGCGATGTAGACGTTCCGCGTTTTCGCGGTGCACACGGCGGCTCCTTCGGCTCGATAAGACTAGAGTTAATTACGTTCTCCCGGTTTCTATCGGCCGTTGCCCGTTAAAAAGGTTTCGTAAAACGGAGCCGCACCGCCCTAGGACGCGCAATGGCTCGAGGGCTACACGCTTATGTTTCTTTTCCGGCCGCCGTGTTTCTTTCCTCCGCCTGTACGTTTCGCTCGCTCGCTCGCCCGCTCGTTCCTACGCTCGCCGTTCGGCCGTCTCGCGAGGAATTTCTAAAAATCAATATAGGCGCAAAGCGAGGAGGGGCCGCAAAAAAATTCGATATCCCATTCGCCTCGTTCCTTTTTACCTTTTTCGCCGTCTCTACGTGTTTTTCTTTTTCTTTTTTTTTTTCCTCTGCAACGCGAATTGCGCAGTCGAGAAGAGGAGGCAGAGGAGGAGGAGGAGGAGGAGGAGGAGGAGGAGGAGGAAGAGGAGGAGGCTCGTCCCCTTATGGTCCCCAGGGGAAGAGCATGGCTATTCGAATCAACTCGATCTTCGAGGAAGAGAATCCACGAAGGAAGTGGCTGGCTGCGCGGAACCTATGGGTACCGAACAAGCGCGGGAGAGTTTATTTTCTCAGAAGTGTAGCGCGCCGAGGCTTGGTACAGTCTCTGCCGTTACTGGCTGAATAATTTCATCCTCCCCGCGTATATACGCTCCGAGATAAGCCTACGCTCGGGCCTGAACTGAACGCGATCAAACGTATTACCGACACCCGTGCCCACCCGTGCCCGCGCATCTTTTCTCAGCGATACGATCTTCGCGTTTTACTCTGAATGCTCGGCCCGATTAAAAACCGCTTTAAAACACGTTCGAGGAGCGCAGGAAAACCTAACATCCTTTTCCATTTCTCAAGACTCGATTGTTCGCGGTTCTCGACATCCTCAGATGGGTTAAGGACCTTTTACCTTGGAACGGTCGATCATATTGCACAGCGCAATGCTACTACCCGGCGCACGGAATGCGATTCTCATTTTATACTGCGCGTTACTTTTATTACCGCCGCGAAATATTTCTTTATGCCTCTTATATTTGAACGAGTCTCTTAGGGCCGGGGGGGAAAAAAAATTTTTTTACCTTGGAACGGTCGATCATATTGCACAGCGCAATGCTACTACCCAGCGCACGGAATGCGATTCTCATTTTATACTGCGCGTTACTTTTATTACCGCCGCGAAATATTTCTTTATGCCTCTTATATTTGAGCGAGTCTCTTAGGGCCGGGCGGGGAAAAAAAAAATGAGAGATAAGGAAATACGGAGAAATTTTCGCGAAAAGAACTGCAATCAGACGGGATTGAAGGAAGATCATTAATTTCATCCGTCAACATCCCCGGCAGGTTTACTTAGGAAAGTGCCCGACGATGCCATTGATTGTCTTACGAAACTTTCAGCGACCCCCTGAATTAAATGGGGGTTACATATTCAGTCGCGGGATATTTCCGAAACTCTTAAAAAGACTATTGCTCGAGTCGTGACAACGTTATTTACAAGTAAGATCAAATACCGAGTTCGTGCATTAGGTAATGGTTCAACCTCATCGGAAGTAATCGTTCTGAATCTTTTAAGCATGTATGTATTTTTGTTAAGGGATTTCACGTTAGTGGGGAATACTAAAAAATTGTCGCAAATAATTATTTCTATGGTCTATTCTAGAGGAAATCAGAGATAACGGATTGGCTGGTCCAATGTAATTTATATCGCAGCCAGACGTAACACGAGCATCGCACCAAACGCTGTTACCAAATGCTTTCGGCTATGTGTCACAGGGACGGACATTTCAGACGAATCATCAGACTATCTCTCTCTCACTCTCGCTCTCGTCTCGCATTCCTTCTAATTGATCGCTGCGTTTCTACCAATGAAAGATCGGTTCCCTGTGCTACACAGCCACAACAATCCGATCGCGTTCATCATCCGAGTATGCGTAATCGGAGCCAAGCAAATTGTTTTTCGGTCTAAATCGCGGACCTTTCCCATACTGGAAGCGAGAAAAAGCGAGTTACTTCACTGGCTCGTTACCGCATTAATAATCTTTGGTTTTACGCGCTTTAATCGACAGTGCAATCAGAGGAATATAGTGCTTGGTGGAAACTGGTCAAAAAGAAAAAGGGGGAGAAGAGAAAATCGGCGTTACCTGTTTTAAACTCGGCGAGCGTCTGCTTTTTCGAAAACCTGTCGGTGCAGCCGGAAACAGACTCGGAAGTAGTTGGTACCGTGGAGAACATTTAGCTAATCCCGTGCCCTCTGTCAACGGATAAAGGCCTGGGATTGGCTAATACCAGCCTCAAGGCCGAGGGCACCTCTTACCCTTCCTACGAACCGTTGCTTCGCATGTTTTCGTCCTGGGACCGGATACAACATCTTTCCGTACAAGGGTGATGGTTCCATAATTTTTCTATTCGCACGATGACTGTCGTTCCGCGCTAATTTCCATTTCAAACGTCTATTGAATACAAAATGTATCAGAACGAAACTGCGTGACGTTTCAGCAAAATTATCGAACCAACACTGTTTCAACGTAGTGTATACAACAAGTGTATCATCGATAAAATAAAAAATGATGATTAACAGTTTTTTCAGCGCTTGCTAACGTAAATGAAAATGGAAAAACGTGACGGACGTAATTACTGAAAAAAACGATGGGTGACATTGCTTTGTCATTGTTTGTTCGTCGATGAAAATGGAATAGTGATTTTTCCGAAGCTCCTGCCGGTGTCGAATTGAAGGGCAATTTATCAGCGGCACGCATTCATATGCACAGCAAGATTACAAAATTGGACTTCTGATCGGCGCACTTTATACGCGACATTAAATGCATACGATTCTAATATGCTCTACTGATTGAGCCTGATTGCTGTACGTAATAAAGTTCAGCTTTATGCGAAAGAATAATTTCCTTATTACACACGCGAACGCGAAACTCCGCGATCTTATCTCGAAATTATGGGCAACTGAGAAAGTTATAGGTATATTCTGATTACCGGAATGGATATGAATCAGGTTATCGAATGATGGGTAACAAGTTCTGGGAAAACATAGAAAAAACCTAACTGATGTACAGCACAACCTGAAAGCAGCGAGCCTTTTCTTAAACGGCCGATGCGTTCGACGTTCGGAAAGAAAGGGGCATAATATAGTCGTTGCAGTTCTGCTCAGCCAGCTTTCCTTATTCTCGTCGGGGTTGAAGCTATTTCGAGGCAAAAATCCAACTTCCAACTGTTGCGCAAATCGTCGCGCGCAAACGCAGTTTCGGAGGCGTGGCAATGAACAAAGGGCCCGGAAGTGGCTGATAACATGCTGCTCTCCATTTTCTCTCCCTGTTCCTCTTCGATTTACGACTTCTTGCTTGGCTAGCCAGTTCGTCGGAATCCAGAGAGATGAACTGTGTTACGATAAAGTTAAGTTGATCATCGCGAAAGGGTGGCATACTCTTCCAGGAAGCCCTTTTCCGCACAGAATCCGTCTGGAATCCGAGATAATACAAGCCGTGTTTTATCACAATCATGTTACGAAACGGAACGTAGCACTCCTCTCGTACTCAATCGGTCCTTGTTTAATTTCAATTGTTCCTTGTTTCTCATCGTACAACATTATGCGCTATATCAATTTTATCCTTATCGCAACAGCAATTTTTACGAGATCTTTCCTTATCTAATAAACTGAACACGTTAACCTAGAATGCGGTAACCGAATATAAATCTTGCGCGAAATTTACACAATCGATCCGTCCGATTGTACCTTGCCGAGCACTGAATATTTTTCGAGAATGTAGGATAATATGATAACGGAGATGTATGAAAATAGTGGAAACGCGTCGAATAATTTGAGATTTGATCGCAAATGCGATCCTGCACGATACGAAGACGTTCTTCTAGGTCCCGGCAAAGTAATACGCAGTGCATTGGTACGGTAGTCCCGTAGCGATGCAATTCCGCGGTGATAAAAGTAATCGAGCGCAGAGAAAATAATTTCTCGCAATAAATTTCTTTCGTTTCAAATTAAGTGACGCTACATCCGAGAATTCGTCGTGATTAAAAATTTCATCATGGTAAGCAACTAAGTGTCAGTAATTTTTAACCTTTCCACGTCATTCGCAAACTTCCGCTTGTCAAAAAAATTAGAAATTGCGAAACGTCTATCTCAAATCGTTGCCTCATCTCGCATATATATGGCATTTAAAATGCTGATTGCCTTTCGTATGAATAAGNAATGAACAAAGGGCCCGGAAGTGGCTGATAACATGCTGCTCTCCATTTTCTCTCCCTGTTCCTCTTCGATTTACGACTTCTTGCTTGGCTAGCCAGTTCGTCGGAATCCAGAGAGATGAACTGTGTTACGATAAAGTTAAGTTGATCATCGCGAAAGGGTGGCATACTCTTCCAGGAAGCCCTTTTCCGCACAGAATCCGTCTGGAATCCGAGATAATACAAGCCGTGTTTTATCACAATCATGTTAGGAAACGGAACGTAGCACTCCTCTCGTACTCAATCGGTCCTTGTTTAATTTCAATTGTTCCTTGTTTCTCATCGTACAACATTATGCGCTATATCAATTTTATCATTATCGCAACAGCAATTTTTACGAGATCTTTCCTTATCTAATAAACTGAACACGTTAACCTAGAATGCGGTAACCGAATATATATCTTGCGCGAAATTTACACAATCGATCCGTCCGATTGTACCTTGCCGAGCACTGAATATTTTTCGAGAATGTAGGATAATATGATAACGGAGATGTATGAAAATAGAGGAAACGCGTCGAATAATTTCAGATTTGATCGCGAATGCGATCCTGCACGATACGAAGACGTTCTTCTAGGTCCCGGCAAAGTAATACGCAGTGCATTGGTACGGTAGTCCCGTAGCGATGCAATTCCGCGGTGATAAAAGTAATCGAGCGCAGAGAAAATAATTTCTCGCAATAAATTTCTTTCGTTTCAAATTAAGTGACGCTACATCCGAGAATTCGTCGTGATTAAAAATTTCATCATGGTAAGCAACTAAGTGTCAGTAATTTTTAACCTTTCCACGTCATTCGCAAACTTCCGCTTGTCAAAAAAATTAGAAATTGCGAAATGTCTATCTCCAATCGTTGCCTCATCTCGCATATATATGGCATTTAAAATGCTGATTGCCTTTCGTATGAATAACAACGTATTCGAAGTGAATAAATGAGATCGTAATCTAACCTTAAATGGGTACTTTCAGGATGTATCCGCATTTTCCGAGGATACGTTCGACGTCAAAGATTGGATTAATAAAACGTTCAAGTCCGCCGAGGCACAAGAGAATAAAGATGTGAGTCTTACAATTACGATGGTCCCGGTCGCGCGGCTCTCTTCCCGTGACACAGTTTTTGAATTTCAGCTGCACTAGTCAGTCACTAACTGACTGCATCCATTGCATCGCAGGTCAATGACACCGCGTACCTTTTTCAAAAATGATCTTTTTGCTTCCCTTCCCGCACCGCACACGAATATATTTTACCGAACGATCGAGGCACTTGCGAAATACTTTATTCACTAAAAAATTTTGTATTTAAACAATGCTTGACACAATTTTTATTTTTCCTGTCCCCCTCTGATATTAGTAGCTTAAGTATTTTTTTAAATAAAATGTTACCGGCTTTAGGCGTTTGTCTCGTCGTTGGTGATGAAGTTGCAATTATATGTGCAACAAGTCAATGGTGCCTTAGAGGAAACCAGTCAATCCATTCTTTCAAGCTTACCAAGAGTTTTAAGAGACACACAGCTTTTGCAGCAAGAAGCGTTAGCACTAATGGAAAAGATGGTTGCTGTTAAACACGAAATAGAGAAGGTTTTGTATCTTGTTTCTCTAAGTAATCCCACTGCGAGCTATTTAAGAATAATATTTATTGCATATGTACGAATAGGTGGAAAAAGATACTGCCTCTTCTATGGCAACATTAGAGAGGATAGACAGGATAAAAACGGACTTGCAGAATGCCAAGCAAGGTTTACATGAGGCTGATAATTGGAGTGTGCTAGCCAACGACGTTGAAGAGGTATATTGTGCATTAGAGGCAAGCTGAATCTATGCTTTTATACTATTAATTACGTTTCAGGTATTCGAATCGGGAGACATTGTAGCTATTGCAAATAAATTGTTCAGTATGCAAAAGTCCTTGACTATGCTTGTAAATGTCGTTGATTACGAGGATAAAAAGTTGCAGTTAGAAGGTTTAAAAAATCGCTTAGAGGCAATGGCTAGTCCAAAATTAGTTCAGGCATTCACTGCTGCTAATTTGGGTAAATTGATATTCGTTTTACTCGCATGCTTTCTCGTTTCTCAAGATTTCTAATACGTGTCTGTAATATGGAATGTTCAGAGCAGTCAAAAATTTATGTGGATATCTTCAGCAAAATGGAACGGTTGCCACAACTTCTCAAATACTACCACAATTGTTTGAAAGTATCACTAGGACAAGAATGGCGAAGAACAATCGAATTGGCACAGGACGAAAATGTTTCTTACTGGCTTCATACTTATTATGATAAATTATTATCCACCTGGAACGATCAGGTAATAAACTCATATTTTTTATTAAAATATGTATATATATATGTGAAAGCTTGGACTAAACGGCATGATTTTGATAAAGGTGAAGTGGTATCATCAAGTATTTCCCAATACGGCGATTGACGTGATAATTGAGGTATACGCTGATCTTTTGCGAAGTTTAGATCCAGGAATTCCAGAATGTATAGAGGCGATATTGAAGCAACATTCGACAGCTATGCAATTATCTTTGTTACTTGAACTTAAACAAATTACGAGACACTTCGCGGTGAATCTACAAGGCGCGATTGAAACGTCATCCCATGGGAAATTGCAAAATCAGAAATTGTTATTGTTAGCACAAGCCATCTACGCCCCTTACGTTCCATATGTTACAAAATATAATGTCTATGAAACGGCTCAGCTCGAGTCTCAGCTTCAATCGATAAAATCTACACAAGATGATCTAAGCGACACGATCAATGCTCTTTCTCTTAGTATTTCCAGAATAATGGAATACGCAAACGAAGCTAGTAAGAGATGTAAACTTTTTACGGAAGGCTGTGCTTATCCCGGATTATTAAAATCGTTGACTGTATGTTGTTAAAAACTAAACTTAAAAAAATATTCGTATTAAATAGATACAGTAAAAAAAAATATGTTTTTACAGAGTTACTTCAACAAATCTCTTGACAAATATCAAGCTGCTATATGGCAATTAGAGCGCAAAAAAGTAAAACACGAAGATTGGAATTTGTTCCAAATGTGCCTTACTCTAATGCAAACTATAGGTAATACATTGAATTTTCCTTTTAGCGAATACAAAGTAAAGCTTCTCATTGCAGGCGATCTTTTGGGACAAATTCAACAGTTTGAAAAATCTCTGGTAATTGATATCACTGAGGCTAACAATAAGTTGCAGAGCACAAGTGTTAGTGTTTTCAATCAGTATAAGAAGTTACTTTTAAATGCATCGAGTCAAACCGACTTGGAGAAATTAGTTTTATCATTCCAAAAGGGTAATTAATACAAAAATAGATTTTGAAAGCCTAAAATCATTACTCAATATTTAAACTATTTATTTTTGCAGAAGAAGAGACAATTCTAGATCCCATAATAAAGTCTATCCATAAACTTTGTTCGGATTTACATCGCGCGACATACGAAGTGATCTTTGCACCAATCTTTACACAGTTGTTATTAGTGCAAAAAGCACCGGCCTGGTCAATGGAGACCAATAAAATGACACAATTGAGCGCCGATTTACCCGATTACAGTTTTGCTCCACAAGAATACATAACGCAAGTTGGGCAATACTTGATGACATTACCACAACATTTAGAGCCGTTCTTACTTAGAGAGAATCCAAGCCTTACGCAGGCATTAAAAGCAGCAGATCCACAATATGCACAAAGTTCAACCGAATCTGGATTTACCGGTGTTTTATTGGACATTATTGCTAAGGGCACGTGTCAAATGTTTTTGGATCAGACGTTAGGAATTTGTCAATTGAGCTCTGCGGCGTGCAAACAACTTGCAACTGATATAGGTACGTTCTCTTGTGCTAAAGTACGCGTATTAAAATTATTTTCATTGTTAATCAAGCGCGTCACATATATTGTAGATTACCTGGGTAATGTGTTAGAAGAACTTGGTCTATCGTTGTCCGAGAACCTTCAACATATGTCTTTATTATTAAGACTGTCACCAGAAGATTATCAGAGCGGGAGCTCAGGCTGCAATGCTCGAGTTGTAGCTGCTGTTAGACAGATGAGAAACCTAACGTTTTCTGGTTAAATAATGTAAAAGTGATTCAGTAAATCGTAAAACATACAAATTGTATTAATTATAATTTCGTAATTTATTAAGATCGCTTATAAAACTTAATTAACGTTGATTAGTAACACATTGTAACATAAAAAGTAATTTTATGTAGTCATGTAAACAAAATATATTTTCGATTTTAGAAATCGTACGTCTTTTGGCATGTAATATAATACTGTTATTAGTTTTGTACTTTTTCACGTAGGCAAAAATACTCTACATTGTATAAAAATATATATAAAACTATAAATACTCTCTTACTCTATAAATAAATAATACAAGGGAGATAAATGTTTAAATGCAAAGTTTTATACAACAATAATAAAGCTTATGGAGAACAGTGTAAAAATAATTAAATAAATGTTAGATGAAATAGAGCAAATAGCAGTCGGATTAATGCTTCAATATTGCATTTGTAACTATGTTATACGCAGACCATAAAAATCTGAAAAGGTGAGATTAATCTCTTAGATTAGAACTTACTTAATATTTTTTAGAAAACTAAAAATCTGTAATACCTGTCAAAGGCAGTATCACTTAATTGTTTTTCAATTCGTTTTCTGGATGCCACCGTTAGATTCTTAAGTCCTTTAATAAATTGTTTATCAGTCGATGAAAGCATTTTATATATTATTATAAGAGCGGATAACATATCAATCTGAAAGACATTCCACATATGAATCATCTATAACTGGAAGAACGTTTTTGGAAGAAATGTACTTACTTCTGTGTAATTCGTTATTGTCTTCGACAGTACTTGTACAGATACNGACACCGAAGAAAAAAAAGACTGTGAGAGTTCCCAAGATCTCACTTATAAATCGGGATGGATCTATAAGAATCGTTTTGCTAGAAGACGCGGAAAAAATTGCTAAGCGGAATAATTTTCATTTAGTGCACGTAGCTGGCGAGGACAATCACGGTAGAGAAGTTTATAAGCTTTTAGATTTTCAAGAGGTACTATCGGAAGATGAAACGATTGTAAAGCTAGAGGATGGAGTACAGAAATTCAAGACTACTAAATTGTTCAATTTAAAGCCGAAGATCGAAGAACACGATTTAGAAATAAAAATTGCTAATATGAATAAAGTATTGAAGAAACATCACATAGTCAAAATTTTTGTTTATCACCCTTCTGGAGGCAAAGTAAGTAAAGCAATGAGTTCTAAAAACTGTTTATACCTTTATATTCATTATTTCGATTATTACATTGGTTTCAAAGAATAAACAGATACTATTAATTCTNTAATGCTTCAATATTACATTTGTAACTATGTTATACGCAGACCATAAAGATCTGAAAAGGTGAGATTAATCTCTTAGATTAGAACTTACTTAATATTTTTTAGAAAACTAAAAATCTGTAATACCTGTCAAAGGCAGCATCACTTAATTGTTTTTCAATTCGTTTTCTGGATGCCACCGTCAGATTCTTAAGTCCTTTAATAAATTGTTTATCAGTCGATGAAAGCATTTTATATATTATTATAAGAGCGGATAACATATCAATCTGAAAGACATTCCACATATGAATCATCTATAACTGGAAGAACGTTTTTGGAAGAAATGTACTTACTTCTGTGTAATTCGTTATTGTCTTCGACAGTACTTGTACAGATACTTTTTGGTATTTTATTGTACTTAAAATTATTTTCACTATTCTATTTGCTAGATCGGGAAGTTTGTTGTATAAAAGTTTTCTTCTTGTAATACGCGAATATTGCAACACGGGCAGTATTGCCGTAGTTATATTACTGACTGCATTATTAAGCAAGGTAGACATGTACGAAATATGTAATGAATGGCTGTTCGTCACTGAGAAATACTTATTCGTCACTTCGTGCAATATTTTCAAGTTCTGTAATTAATAATTTCAGTAATAAAAAAGCTTATCTATTATCGTTATTTTGAAAATCAGTCAGAACTTACTTCCATATACGTGGGTAATATATCTTTGTTGCATCTATTTAACGTGATCAGTGTAACGCTTACAAAATTCGGTACAACAACAGTTAGCAGACTTGTCTCTCCATTTTCATAGGCCATTTTACTAAATTCTAGTAATGCAATCATCCCATCGAACGCATCCTTAAGAAACGCTACACCAGTCTTTAGAGGCAAGAAATGGCAATACAAAATTACGATATTATAGCACAACTTTGGCGTACTTTTGTACTCTTTCATTAGCAAGTTGACTGTATGGAAGGTACTTTTCATGACGTTTATACAAATCTGATGATCTTTTAAGTCTCTGATGTCTACAGACAATACGTGCGGTTGGATTGTTCTGAACAAACAAGAGATCAATCAACTATCAACGATAATAATAGGAAAATAAAATTCATTCACTTACCTTTGGACCCACGACAAAATTTCTATCAAATGTTCTGTCGCATCGAACACATCTTTCTTATGTAATATCGAGATCATTGATACATATTGATTAAACATTTGGTCAATTATGCCTGTGGTTATTGGACTACGTACATTGCACTTATTATCCAATTCCTTTTCTATAAAGGTCCTTACAATGTATAAGATCTTCCAAAGTTCAATCAGATCATTATGATATTTATTCATGAAAACTGATTTATATTCAGCATGCAATAAATATCTTAACATGCGCAGGCCTAATTCTAAGCCACTCTCATTAATTTGGAAAATCTCTGTATTACTACCAGTGTCCTGTAGCAAATATTTAGTCTTGTATTTAACTGTCAACATGTTTATGAAATTGTCTCTTACCTCGTCGCGTTGTTTTGTCATCCGTAAAGATGTTGCGAATAACATTGTTAATGCAGACAGAACTATATCGGATTTATCCCATTTAGTAAAAATATACATCAGTGTAAGAAGTACATCGTCAGAATTATTGAAATCACACAATTCATGTATTAACTTCTCCATAATGTCAATATTATTAATGAAATAGACTGAAGGTATTGTAGAAAATAGAACCATTATTGATTCCTTTACTGGTGATTCCTGAAAAAATTTCTTGTTCAATGAAATTATTTATTGTAAATAGATTACCAACATTTACCTTGCAAAACATAAAGAGTTCTGGTAATACTTCCACAATTAGTTGCACAATCTTTATGTTCCTAGTATAAAAATCTTTTCTATTTGCATTTGCTTCTATTAATGTAGCCGTAACATCGACATATACCTGTATCTTCCTGAAATCAATGTCTCCCCTTTCATCCTCTGAAGACTCTATTAAAATAAGTAAATTTAACATAAATTACATAGTGTTTCAATTATAGAAATCACTACCATTTTCAGAATTGTTGTCCTCATTGCTGTCTGTCTTCATTCTTGTAGTGCAAAGTCCATACTTGCGGTTCATTTCTTTCTTTATCAAGGATAGCAAAGTTTCAGTAAGTTTTATAGAAGTACTATAGTCTATAATAGACTTGGAATGCAGACAAAATCGCCTAATGGCATTTAGATTACTTGTGCCCACATGCACTATCCCATCTTTTATTTCATCTTGCATATTGCCCGACGATATGTACAGCCAAACCATTTTTATTAACTCTCGCAACAAAAAAGACTCTTTCGTAGACTAAAAGCATAAAATATATTACATTTATTTATATTAATATTATTTATGATTATTAAGACAAATATGTTATTTGGGCATGTACGTACCTCCAAGCGATTGAAAATATAGTTCATAGGAACTATTTTCCAAAACGGTATTTCAAGTTCGTTGTGTGCATCCCATAAAAGTTTAATGAATGCTTTTAATACGACTTCCTCCTCGTCGTAAATGCTGAGCGCAAAATTTGGCAGAAAATCCTTAAGCAATGCATGAAGTTTATCTCTGATCATGATTTTCCTTAAACCGTTGAAAACGTTAGCTCTAATTTCAGGATTACTGGTAGTCTTTGTGTGATCCAAGACAATATTTAACCAAGTTTGAATAATATTGTGTGGAATAAAACCCCAGAATTGTTTTAACGTTTCAAACAGACCCTAAACACATGGAAATCTATTATGAAACATTGAAAATTGTTGTAATATGTTTTACAGAAGAAATAATTTACATTCACAGCAATATTGCAGACTTCAGAATTCGAATCCGTTAATAACTGTGTTATTGCCTTATAATGTTGTTGAGACAGATAGCTTCGCTTTTTAATTGTTACTTCATATTCATACTGTACCCGAGCTGTTATAAAAAGAACCTCTGCAGCATTACATCTAATAAAAGAGCCAGATGCCTGTAATAATTTTAGTCAATATTAATGAAAGTTGCATTCCTACAGATGTTTCTTTGTATTTACATGAATTACATTCAAGTGTTGCCAAAGTAAAGATGCACACTCGTTGTGGACCATGAGTCTCAATTCGGGACTTTCGCTATCGTGCAAAGCAATAAGAAGTGAAAACAGGTTTTCACTAAGAATTCCTTTTCCATTAGTGTCTCTATTTACTCGGAAGCAGTGATAAACAATGTCTCGTATACAATTTTCTTGAATAAACTGCTGTACTCCCTCTGTTTCACTTAGCCATGCTTTTGTATATAAAACTGCATATTCAACAATGATTGGTTTCATATTAGAGTATTGCAGCGCCACTTTTATATTATCATGAATTCTCTGAAACAATGATGTGCATTCGTGACTGTCCTCTAATAGGAAGCTGTTCAAGTAATTATAATTTATACCAATATGTATCCATCTCCGAGCGTGAACAAGTGCAGCATTAGCAACTGGCCTTCATGAAGTGATACCACAGTTTCTTCTCGAACAAGTGTAAGTAACTCTTCTATGTCCTCTGTACATTTTAATAGTGCTATAGCAATTCTTATGGAATATAGACGTCTTACATGTTGCTAAAAATGTATATCAATGAGTAACACCTGAATAGATTTATGTATTTGATATAGATATATAATTACAGGTGAGTATTTGCTCTTCCGAACGAGATACATTATTGCATTTGATATCACTTTCTTCTTCCATGTCAAGTCTAACTGCCACCAGTTTTCCATTAAATATGATACTTCATTTTCAGTCTGAAAAGATTTATTTAAAATGTATAAAGTAATTAAATGTTAGAGAAACAGATACATAGTAATTAGATACCTGGTCATGATCTATGTTGGGTAATATAGTAGAGTGCAATAATAATACGCTTTGTAACATAATATGAGATACAAATGATCTTTGTAAAATTGTTTCGAGTGCCAATGAACTTATCGTTCGCGCCAGCTGAAGATTATAGGCCTGAGATTTTTATACATTAAATAATAAATGGAGGCATACATATTTGCATACATAAAAGTTATATAAATGATCTTACCTTCTCACGTTTATTTATGTGACATGTTTGTGAGAAAAATTTACGAACTCCTACCAATATAATGTTCAAGTGTTTCCATAGCTCACGAAGTTCATTTGACGTTAAAAGAACAAGATTGTTCACATTGTCACCCTAAAACAACAATTTTATTTGCAGAAGTATCGAAGATTTGTGTATTGAAGAATGTGATCTAAGGTTATCACAGAACTTGATTTGATAAGTATGCAAAACATGTTTAAACATTAGCTTTGTGTTACAATACTGTCGAAAAATAATGTTTTGATAGGTACCAGTTTCTCGCATAGGCTGACAGCGATCGGACTTTGCTTCCTCAACACCCGAAACAGAAACCTCTCCTTCTGTGATCCTTTCGCTTGCGACATTTTCCGAGGATACGTTTACGAATTCAGTATCCAACATTAGACGGAAATCCTTTTTTTTTCTTGTATGACAAACTATGAATAGAAGCAGACGATATTCGCAGGCATATATGTTTATTTATTTATTTATTTATTCCGTTTTACCCCTTTTTTCCCCGGGGAAGACTCCTAAGGACCTAATCTACAGCCTATGAGGGTCGGTGGATTCGGAACATGTTCTCATTAGGTATCTAAAATTTGTTTAAATACCGAATTTGAACACTTCCGCTCGCTTTGTTAAGTGTGGCACGACATCCGGGCGATCGCACGTCCTCAACACCCAACGCGGTCACTCATCCAAGCCATCCAAGTGGCTGTCCGCGTTCGATGTTGTTTCTTCGACGATCACCCGACTGCACCCGACTGCCGACTTGCTAACGCTCCCCAAAACGGCCAAAACGTCGGTCAGACATATATGTATCGGAACATTTACCGATTATAAAAAAACATCGTACAGCAACATTAACATTCCAAACTTCTGAAGACAGAATAAATCAAATTAGTACTATTTACACGTAAACCCTACGCCAAAACTATTATATAGGCAGTCTTCAAAGATTAATAGACAAATAAACAGTAATATGAGTAACAAACATAAATTATTTCCGAAGTAACCCTCGCCGTTATTGGAACAAATTTCAATTAAGGTTTCTGTTTCTGTGTTGAGATATAATAATTATGAAAGCCCGGGCTGACAAGAATGGCCAGAAACAATACCGATTTCAGTAAATCACGTTTGTGTTAGATATATGAGACATAACGATAAATGCAGTAGTCAATTGCACTCTTCAAGATAATTATTATGAAGTTCGACATATTTTATAGTTGGAAACAGAGGCAGAGAGTGAAAAAAAAATCTAACAAACCAAATTTCTGCACATGCATTTACAAGTCCATTCAGATAAATGTGCATGTGCGAAATATCAAACCGAGCAATAATGATAAGAACTGCTAGAAATTACAGTTTTCCCGTCATGATTCCTTGACAATTTCATTTGACGTAATAAACAGTAATATTCATGTTATGAACATAGAATTATAATAGATATAGTAATAATAATAAGTGATAATAAACGGTTACCATTTTCGAGATAATTTACTTCCTTTGATGAGCACCACCCCCTCGCTTTCGTTTACTGCATTATAAATGTTGCCGTAGCGAAAACAATGAAACGCAAGCAAAGTATGATCGGGAGGATAATTCACGAAACAAATACATAACGAAATATTTTCCATATGGAACATTCAACATGATCCTTTTAAAATCTGCATGTACGATGTTACGAACGCGCGGATTCACGTTCTAATATTCGAACGTGGCACCATCTAGCGGACGAAGTCGCGAACTAAGCGTTCTAGGTACGATATAAATGTTTAGTTCGCGACTCCAGTCCGCTAGATGGCGCCACACGTTCAAATGCCAGACAAAACGAGACGATTTGGAAAAAAATGCAAATATCTCGGTTTTCGACGTACCGATTTTGACAAAACTATAGAGGCATGTTGAAAAAGGGTTCCTCTAAATGTTCCCGAAGTTTCATTAAGATATGTTAACGAGTATCATTAATATAAATTAAAATTCCAAATCGGGACTGAAACTTGTCAGGAAAAGTATTTCTTTGTAAATCAGAACGCTTAGTTCGCGACTCCAGTCCGCTAGATGGCGCCACACGTTCAAATGCCAGACAAAACGAGACGATTTGGAAAAAAATGCAAATATCTCGGTTTTCGACGTACCGATTTTGACAAAACTATAGAGGCATGTTGAAAAAGGGTTCCTCTAAATGTCCCCGAAGTTTCATTAAGATATGTTAACGAGTATCATTGATATAAATTAAAATTCCAAATCGAGACTGAAACTTGTCACGAATAAATTAAGATAGAGGTTGACAGAGGGGAGGCGTTCGCGCTCAGTGAGAAAAACTCCAGCGCACGTGAACAATCAAACATAAATAGCCTAACCTGCACTGTTTGTCTATTTATTTATTTCCAAATCTGTGCACGACAGTTTTGTACTTATATATTATTCGTTAGAACACACGATGTTTCGAACGTCAACAGCTATTAGACTCGTACTTAATGTCAGTAATTCGTTTCTAATTAAGAACGAGAACAATGTTAGTCAGTACGTAAAAAATAATTTTGTGCAATATCGTACGGTGTCGTCTATTGGCACGAGTTCTACGGACGATTTTGCAACGAACGAACCGACACCGAAGAAAAAAAAGACTGTGAGAGTTCCCAAGATCTCACTTATAAATCGGGATGGATCTATAAGAATCGTTTTGCTAGAAGACGCGGAAAAAATTGCTAAGCGGAATAATTTTCATTTAGTGCACGTAGCTGGCGAGGACAATCACGGTAGAGAAGTTTATAAGCTTTTAGATTTTCAAGAGGTACTATCGGAAGATGAAACGATTGTAAAGCTAGAGGATGGAGTACAGAAATTCAAGACTACTAAATTGTTCAATTTAAAGCCGAAGATCGAAGAACACGATTTAGAAATAAAAATTGCTAATATGAATAAAGTATTGAAGAAACATCACATAGTCAAAATTTTTGTTTATCACCCTTCTGGAGGCAAAGTAAGTAAAGCAATGAGTTCTAAAAACTGTTTATACCTTTATATTCATTATTTCGATTATTACATTGGTTTCAAAGAATAAACAGATACTATTAATTCTGCAGGAGGCAATATTAAAAAGACTCAAGAGCAATTTATCGGGAACTGTGTCAGCAGAAGAATCAAGAAAGGATAGAACTGTACTTACATTTCGTCCTTTGAGTAATGAGACTGATGTGAAAACCAATGCTAGTTAAACTAATATCTCCCAGAGTGATGAAGCACTAATCAAGGTTCAATGTTTTTTATAAAGGAAAGCGATGCACTGGTTTGCATGCTTTGATGTAAGTATATCGCAAGATTGCAACATATGAATCAACGTTATGTACATAGTATGTTATATTTTATTTAAACCTAATACATTGCAGTAGTAAACAACCAGATGGTCGACAATGTAATATTTATTTTCAACATGTGACACGATTATTGAAACATTAAAACAAGATAGTCTTTTATGTAAATAAAAACGATTTCTTTCAACAAACCATTTAAGAATGAGTTTTCAGAATGTACATTACTATCATTCAGTTATTCAATGAATATAAAAGAAATATGCACCTATAACAGATTTTATTACTAACATATTGATTGTTATATTTGTATTAAAAGGTAATAAAATTGTTACTCTTTTTTATCGAATCGTGTACAGCATCATTATTGTCATATACAAGTGAATCGAGCAGGTATAATAAGTAACAAGTAAAGATCTTATTCCCTAGCGATATGTGATGTATATACTATTATCCAAAAGACATTAACGGTATTCAAACAAGAAGAACATTAATCTGTAAGTCTGTATGTATGTGCATATTGTCGAAGTAGTAAATGTTTAGTACTGCCCTTACATAATGATTTAAAAATGATGTATTGAAACATTTTCTATATCTTAACAAACAACCGAGTTGATATATAAGAGTATTAGATTGCTTTTGGATAATTGTATATAAAAATCGATAATATCTTTCTTCTATCGTTTACAATAATCTTTCTTTAATAACCACTAATTGAAGTATTTGGTCTTAAACTGAGATCTCTATTTCCTTAAACATTATATTATAAATGCCATAAATATATTTCATTTATATATGTTTTACAATAATAGTCATACACATAAATATATATTGTTCCAATAAATATACTATTTTGTATGTTAAAATACTTGAGTGAGAACTGGTATTTTTCTTTTTATCAATATCATAAATATGAATGTATCAGATTCTTTCTTTCCTTGCTATGTCGAATCGATTTTAATTTTTACATGTAATCTAGTCAATCTACAATTCTAACACAGATCACGAACATTTCTATTATAAATCTTGATAACGTAATTTCTTTGTTCCTTTATAATTATATAATTGGAATGCAGTCCTTTTTCAAACAGTACTTATTAATATGCAAAATAAAAATACGACGAAATCGTAGATCATACTTAAAAAAAATAGAGAGAAACGGACAAGAAATGTGGCACGATATTTTGTGCGTTACATCACATTAGTTTTCTAGAATTCGTTATAAATATAGATTATCTTAGCTGAAAACCGAAGATGTTGTTCTTCATATTAAGATTATAGACTACTTCAAGGAAAAAAATATTTATACCAATTACGTATATGCATCAATATAATCAAGCGTCTTAAAAAAAAGTTATTGATTGTCAATTCTTCTATTTAATAGATTGCTAGGAGAGATCAATAGTAACGTTTTGATTTGAGACATTGAGTTTATTCGATTGCATTTTAGAGTCACGATTTCGCTTGATTTCATGATACAGTTTTAATGTAGAGAAATGAAAAATTTTAAGGGCGGAGAAAGAATAGAAAAGGGATATGTAAAACGTTTTTGGATAAGTGTTTTTACTGGCATTCGATTGTACGACATTTCCTGTACTCTACCATAGCGGGACAAAGTCTGCCTCTTGGACCAGCGGGTGGAACTCTGACCGTTCTCGTTCTGAACTGCGATGCATCCCCGCACGTAGCCGTGCAACGCGACCAACTAGACCATTGCGTCATTTGACAATCGACTGAAACTGATGCTGTCAACATCCTTCCATTAAATTAATTTATATTTAAAAAGAAAATTACTAAAAGTAGACACATTACTGCATAGAGCATTACTGTATACTTGTGTAAATATCGATTAGTAAGTTTCAGGATATTAAAATTCCTGTAATTTCTTGTATCTTCCTATATTTTTTCCCCTGTCAAAATTGTACAAACTAACAATCTTTTTTTTATAGGACATCGAAATTCAAAGTTTAAAAATTGTCCAAAGCACATTTACAGTAAAAAATTGATTACCACACGTTTCTATATAAATCATAGATGAAACTCACGTTCTTCTTTCGAACCTCGGTCGCGATACGAACGTCGTTCTGGCCCATCGCCTTGAAGAGCTTAAATTTTCAATCAATTTATCATTCAATCAGTTTCATTTATGTATTCAAATAGGAATTGTACTTTTCTATTGATACTTACTACACGGCGGGAGCTTATGGCACTTCCTTTCGCGGCGCAGTTTCTTCGGACAGTGCTTACCATTACCCTTGGGAAGCGCCTAGAACAAGTTATCGACATTAGTAAAAATCTCTTTGCAATTAATATAAATTTTAATTTTAGAAAGGCAGAACAGGATAATATAATTATCTACCAGAATTTCCCTTGTGCTAACTGTGAATCCACGACATCCTATGCATTTCGACCAGTTGCTCCACTCGGATACCTGACAGTCGATATTTTCGGATGATTCCACTATCTGACTATCCGGTTGAATACCTTTGAATTCTAATTTCTCTGCAAAAAGATATTAGAACGTGTTAACGATATTATTTTCTCTCTTACCTACCCANAGATTACTTGTGCCCACATGCACTATCTCATCTTTAATTTCATCTTGCATATTGCCCGACGATATGTACAGCCAAACCATTTTTATTAATTCTCGCAACAAAAAAGACTCTTTCTTAGACTAAAAGCATAAAATATATTACATTTATTTATATTAATATTATTTATGATTATTAAGGCAAATATGTTATTTGGGCATGTACATACCTCCAAGCGATTGAAAATATAGTTCATAGGAACTATTTTCCAAAACGGTATTTCAAGTTCGTTGTGTACATCCCATAAAAGTTTAATGAATGCTTTTAATACGACTTCCTCCTCGTCGTAAATGCTGAGCGCAAAATTTGGCAGAAAATCCTTAAGCAATGCATGAGGTTTATCTCTGATCATGATTTTCCTTAAACCGTTGAAAACGTTAGCTCTAATTTCAGGATTACTGGCAGTCTTTGTGTGATCCAAGACAATATTCAACCAAGTTTGAATAATATTGTGTGGAATAAAACCCCAGAATTGTTTTAACGTTTCAAACAGACCCTAAACACATGGAAATCTATTATGAAACATTGAAAATTGTTGTAATATGTTTTACAGAAGAAATAATTTACATTCACAGCAATATTGCAGACTTCAGAATTCGAATCCGTTAATAACTGTGTTATTGCCTTATAATGTTGTTGAGACAGATAGCTTCGCTTTTTAATTGTTACTTCATATTCATACTGTACCCGAGCTGTTATAAAAAGAACCTCTGCAGCATTACATCTAATAAAAGNATCCGGTTGAATACCTTTGAATTCTAATTTCTCTGCAAAAAGATATTAGAACGTGTTAACGATATTATTTTCTCTCTTACCTACCCACGTAGTGCAGCATAAGTTAATAATAATTTCATACAAAATGTTTCAGTATAAAAATAAGAGAGAAACTTGTAATATAATTTATATAAACAGCGGTATGTTAATTAGCATCACCGCGGTGAGCTCGTTTCATCTTCGCGCTACGTTGCTCCTTCGCAGGTATGTGATAGCTGAGAACGCTGCTGAGGGAGACCTTATAATTTTTCGTCATCGTCGACAAGTTCGCCCTTTCGTTCCCTGCATTCGTTTTTAAGAGCAAGCGTGCGCAGAGTAAGGTATACGAAATTCCATTAAAAATTCCGCTTATCAAGTAATTATGCGCGTTCGCAATTTCCAACTTCGTTAAGTATTAGGGTGTTTGTTCGAAGTTACTGGCTCATTACGAAGGAATTAGCTTATCGCTGAAGTGTTTTAATCGCTTGGTACTCACTTTGAAAATCGCCGCAAATGCTTTTGCAGTCCTGTTCTGTTTGGAAATTATTTCGATTCCCATCGCATCCGGAATAACTGAATAAACGACAGCGGGCCGCTTGTTTGTCGAAATACGCGCGGATAATATTGCCGTTGCACCGGCCCTTCTGCATCGGCTCGCTACAAATCTCTGTTTCAATCAATTAAAAAAATATAATCACGTCATTTTCTTCCAAGCAATAAATTCGCTTTTTTATATTATTTTAGAATTAATCAATGAACGCCCTCACCTTCTGCCTGTTCCTTCGTGAAGTCGCAAGTGGGAATACTGGCCACGCAGGAGGCCATCTGCATTTTGCACTCCTCCAGGACTGCGTCCTCCTCGCTGTACCCTGCGCTACCCCAATTTTTGTTAACGAGCCTGGACCTTACTTGGACGCCGCGACCGCAGCTGGAACTGCAGGGCGACCACAGGGACCACCGCGTGTAACGATCTTCCGGACATTTCTACGTTTTCCGAAAATGAAGAAACAAGCTTAATTAATTAATTAATTAATTGGAAATGAAAACGTCGATTCTCGTGCGTTAATTAGTTACGTAAAAAAGAAATCCTCTGGTATAAATGAACATTAGNGCGCGTATGTTAATTAGTAACGTAAAAAAGAAATCCTCTGGTATAAATGAACATTAGTAAATCATTGCATCGATCGAAGAAAATTACGTGGCATGAACTGAATTGAACAAAGTTGCAATTAAAATGATACATGATATGGTAAATAAAACGAATTAATATTCGGATGATTCATCATCAGATTAATTGATCGTCGACACGATTGATGCTGTCCGACTTACGTGACGATGCCAGTTATCGTTGATGGATTTGCGAGAAATGGTGCAGGTATGGTTCACAGCTGTTCGCGTGTGTGCAACGATTAAGTTATTCTGAATAATTCGTGATTCGTTAGTAATGATCCGAGCCTCGCGCATGATTTACTGAGATAATTGAGCTTAATGCTGTTAATCTTTATGAACGAGCGACATGTATTTCGTCTTTCGCGATTCTCTGTTGCCGGGTGTTAAGAGTAATTGGTTACGGCATGTTCTGCGACGCGATTCCGTCAGCTTGTTAGGTGATTAAGTTGTTGAAGACTATCTTGTGGTTTTCGTACCTGCAGCCATTCCTCGGTTACCTCCAACAGCAACGGCTCCTCTCCCTCGTAATCCTCTCTTCCAGCATCGTCACCGTTATTCTCCTGTTCGTTATCATTCTTCTCATCCTTATTATTTTCCTCATCCTTATCATTCTCCTCATTGTTCTCCTCATTATTATCATTATTTTCATCGTTATCATTCTCCTGCTCCCGGCTAGGCTTCTCTCTTACCTCTTCCAAGTCGTCGTCGGAACACGGGGGATTATCGCAGTCGAGCGTCTGTTGCAATTCCGGACCGTCGGGGATGGCCTTGCACTGTTTCCGGAACTTCTTATTCTTAAAGTTCCGCGTTCTGGTCTTCTTACCGGAGCCGCAGGTCGTGGTGCACGAACTCCAGTCGCTCCATTCGTCTAGCTTGCATTGGTCAGTGCCCAGAATGTCTGGGTGCGGTCCTCCTTTGCTGCAAACCATTTATTATCCTCTCAAATCCTATTAATTGCCGAAACCCGATAGTTCGTAGAGTTCTATGATAGGAGTTCGAAATAAGTACACTGTTAAAAATTTTTCATTGGATTTGATGAAGAAATCCATGAAGCAATGTTCATGTATTTTTTTATTAAGTTTAATGAACAATTTTATTAAATATCCATTGAGGAACACTAATTTTCATGAACGGACGTAACATTATTGTAAGTTACATTAAACATTACACTTTGTGTGTTGAATTTTCATTAAATTTTTTTTCAACAAATTTTCCACATTAAATTTTCTTCAAAATTCATTAAATTCTCTCAAAGTTCATTAAATTTGTTTGAAAATTCATTGATTTTAAATTTGCATTAATATGTGTTTAATATACGAAAAACTTAAATTTAATGTATTATTTTTCATGAAAAGTGCATTAAATTTAATGATACTTTTTAACAGTGTACGCTGAAACTCCACTTATACGAGCGTACAGAACAAGTAGTTCGCATACACGGCAGAAGTGCTATTATCTATTATGCACGGTTCATTTGATAAGAGTTCTTAATCGTATAATTGCATTTGATTAAAAATCAGACATTGAAATAATGAAAATTGCTAAATTCTCCTTCCCTTTTTCTGTTCCAGGAAAAATGTTAATAGGAAGGATACAAGCTAATTAGAAGTATTAATTTCTTAGAAATACGACGCACGTAATCGCGCTTAATGTTGTGAAATCCGATTGGCATGGTAATCCCTCGCGAAATCGCGAAATTGGTAGTTTCGTTTATGTAATATAGACCTCGATGAGATAGGGTGCACGATTTCGGAACGTATTCAAAGAGCATAAGCTTTCAGGTGCCTCGTCCAGTTAAAACTCCACGAAAATTATAATACCGGAACACGATAACACGTTGAATCCGGTCATCCCCTTTAATTTCGTATTTACTTTAGATTCTTGGAATATGTCGATCGAAATTAAATTGTTAAATGAATCGGTATGGTCAAAACTAGTTATGAAATTAGTTAGATACACTGTTAAAAGTTTTTAATTGAATTTGATGAAGAAATGCATGAAGCAATATTCATGTATGCTTTTATTAAGTTTGATGCAAAATTTTATTAAAATTGCGGAACACTAATTTTCATGAACGGTACATTAAATTTTCTTCAAAACTCATTAAATTGTTTTGAAAATTTATTAATTTTATGGTAAATTTGCATTAATGTATGTTTAATATACAAAAAACTTAAATTTAATGTATTATTTTTCGTGAAAAGTGCATTAAATTTAATGATATTTTTAACAGTGTAGGTCTTACAGTGTTAGTGCAGAGAATCTTTATGAAGAAAATTAAAAATTTCAAATGCCATTTTTAAGCACCGTTTCTCATCTTCCCCATATATTACATTGTACAGCGAGTTTGATCCTATGTACAGTATAATATCAATGTGCAATTACCAGCGGGGCTTTTCGTAACACGACTCCCTGTCAGTCAGCGAGACGTTGCATTTATTAATCTTCGCGGCGATTTTATCCTGGTAGTGTCTTTGCCTTAGCCTATTGCCACGACCACACGTCACCGAACAAGCGCCCCAGTCCTCCCACGGCGTTACTCTACACGCTTCTGTGAACGTCACACACGAATTATTGCTATACTATATTATACTTTCTCGCCTTTACGATTAGCGGAAGCGTCGCNTACAGCGAGTTTGATCCTATGTACAGTATAATATCAATGTGCAATTACCAGCGGGGCTTTTCGTAACACGACTCCCTGTCAGTCAGCGAGACGTTGCATTTATTAATCTTCGCGGCGATTTTATCCTGGTAGTGTCTTTGCCTTAGCCTATTGCCACGACCACACGTCACCGAACAAGCGCCCCAGTCCTCCCACGGCGTTACTCTACACGCTTCTGTGAACGTCACACACGAATTATTGCTATACTATATTATACTTTCTCGCCTTTACGATTAGCGGAAGCGTCGCGTTTTTACAGTAAATAAATTTTAAGCAAAATTAAAATAATACAAAAATACAGTCACTCCCATAAATATTCGTACATTTCGAAACGGTATACAATTTTTAATATTAGATCAAAGAACTTTATCTTCTGTGGAATTTTAGAGAGCTTAATTTACTATAGAATGTCTAACAAAAAATTAAAAAAACTTGGTATTCATTGAAATCGCGAAGAAAAAAGAAGAGATCATGATGTTTAACTTTTTTGTTGGAGGCTCTAGCAAAAATTTAAAACATCCCGTTTGTAGATCTAAATGTGTTATATGAATGTGTAAAGTTTCATAAAAATTCGTGAAACCGTAAAAGAGTTAGACATATCGAAACATGTAAAAATTCGCCAATTTATCCCAGTCGTAGATTGAAAATCGTGGAGAACTGCGATTTTTTTAATTTCTGATGTTGAGATAACGCAGGATTATNAGACCCTAATAAAAAAGTTAAAAACCATGTCCTTTACTATTTTCCTCGCGATTTCAATGAATACCAAGTTTTTTTAATTTTTTGTTAGACATTCTATAGTAAATTAAGCTCTCTAAAATTCCACAGAAGATAAAGTTCTTTAATCTAATACTAAAAATTGTATACCGTTTCGAAATGTGTACGAATATTTATGGGAGTGACTGTAGTTTCCCATCGATAAAGCATTCTAAAAACGCTATTTTACCTTTACTTTCCTCAGAGTCAGCTTGAACAATTCTAATAGCGATTAAGTAAAGAGATCGCGACTTACAAATTGAATATTTATTTTCCATTATAAAGCGAAGGCAAATAAAAGTAATAAGAAAGCAATACTTGCTAGGTCGTTTGCCTTTACTGCCGGATGACGGTTTGTCATCCGTCTGTTCACCTGTGTCAACCACATCCCCGGCCGCGTCGTCGCACGCTTTCTCATAGAGCCTTTGCCGGTTTAAGTAAAGCTTGGCAAGTGGTTTCATGTCTAAACCGGAGGGATCGTAGAATGGAGATCGAGGATCGTCCGGGTAGCTCGACGTTATACGTCGAATAGGTTCTTGAGGGTCCGACGGCTGGTCCGGCGACTGTAAGCAAATTCGCGGACGATTCTATTCACTGTAGGAATTATTTAAACAATTAATGAGAGATTGCTGTTATCGTATTAAAAAGAAATTATTATATATGTGTTAAAATGGATTAAATTAATTGGACTCTTGTAATTCTGTTAAATAATTTCATTACAACTCCGGCTATCGACTCATTGTTTCATGGGTTTCACTGGGTACGTGCGCATACCATCTCGTTGCGGATCGCGAGAACAAAAACAAACGAAAGGACGACGTGTGTTCGGTAGCAGTGAAAGGCGGATGCGATGGGACGCGACGGGAGAAAATTTCCCGGTGGGCCGGAAAAGCGTCGCGTCGCGGGCTCGCGTTTACTTCGACACCGCCGTCAGCGATTTTTCACACGATCCGCAACCCTATTGTCGATTGTTAGGCTCTCGAAGTCTGCTGTCGAATTTATTATGCGATTCGAACGACAGCTCCTGACGTTCATTTCGCCTTTACAAATGAATCCCATTCACGCTGACGTCGTTACACGTCCCAAAACTGGGGCTGGTGATATCGTTTGAAAAATTCTGACGATTTTTCCACCGAGCAGAGATAGATATGTATAAATCAATTCTTCTTATTAAAAATATATTCTTGTTAAAAGCTTTTGTTCCCGTATTTATTATTCTATGTGTTAAACTATGAACTCTAATTTCTTGGATGCACAAATTAATAATTCATGCAGGAACGCAAATTGTTGCAAAAAACTGGTGGCAAACTTTGTACTTACCAAATAGGTGATTCCACTGTCAGTGCCCGCATCGTACGGATATAAGTTGAGTTCTTTGTGCTCGATCCAGGTGCGATCAGACGTGCATAGTTCCAAACCCGAGACACCGACAATCCAGTCCGGCGAAGGATCTATAAAATCATTTCTCGCAGTTCAAATCTCAGCTATCAAGGAAAACCGATCGATCATAATTTCTCTGACTTCGGATTGGAATCGCGATTGGAATCTCGAAACTTTTAACAGGAACTTCGGCATCAATTTTAGATTTCCGTTCGGAGGAATTCATTCACAGTTATTATCGGTTCGCGAATTACGTTCTTTCATCGAAAGTTCGAGAACTGAAGAGCCACTTAAGGATGAAAAGAATTCTTTATATTTTTTTATCTAGTCTCGAGTATTTTTATAATTGTAAATTTATATCAGGGAGTTATCAGTAGACTCACCTATCATGGAAACTAAGGACATGAGATGATGTTTCCGATCGACGCGGAAGACTGCGAAAGTTTTCCCGGTGACGTTGGGGTAACTTATACCTCTGGCCTTAATTATAGTCCTAATGTGTTCACTCTGTAAACAGTGAGAAACATTTCCTCGTAATTAACACTTCAATTTGTCAACAGTTATTAACGCTTTACTTGGTTTTTCAACTCGGATTCTAATTTCCTCGTGGATCCAAGCTCGGCCACTTGTCGCAGACCATCGGAAGCCAACTCGTTGTACCTCCAGAATCTGTAATCTCTGGTATGCGACGCCCCAATAACATCGGAAAATCGAATCAGCCAGCCCTTGCTAGGAAAATCCTGAAAAATAACCGATAAGCAATATTGAACAGAATATTTTTTAGAAGCAGTGAAATGGATATTCTGAAAAATATCTAATGGATTAAATTCTAGATAATACGAATGCGCATTTGTATCTATGTGGATTTTCCTTTGTAATTTGTATCTATGTGGATTTTCCTTTGTATTAAAAAACATGCTGGATCGATGCCAACGCGAATTTTATTCGAGGGGATCTTTTTTGCTCTTACGTGCCTTGGGATGTGTATTCCTCGACCATAGTCCCTCGAAAGTAACTTCGTACTTGGCCTCGTCGCAGGCGTTGCAGCTTTGCAACACTGGGCCTTGATCGTCCGCCTCGACTTTCGAGTCCTGACATATCTTTACCATCAAGTTCGAGTCGTCCATGTACCACGTATCCGGCGTTTCCACTATCGTCACCCTGCAGGGGAAAAAAACGGCAACGGGTAGAACACGTGTCACATGTTGTCGAAATTGCTTTACTCCGAGCTTCGGAGTTCGCGGATAAATTTTATAGTATATTTATGGGCCACTCTCGAAGTATTATTATATTGAATAGTGTACAGAGGTTCTCAAAGGCTACGGGAAATATTTTACGATATAATCATGCGAAGTAAGGCAGTAAAACGGAGAATATTTAATTGCTATTGTTATATCGTCTGGTATTTAATTTCTAATAAGTTTGTTTTCAATTCTTATTAAAATATCCCTTCACCTGATAACTACGCAACCGCTACCTTCGGAAGGGCTGGTCCAGGCCACGGAGATTTCCTCCTTAGGCACTTTCGAGCTCTCCATCACGGCGTTTGGACAGATGTCAGAGTATTTCGTCATTAGTTCATCCTGGAGGTCGAAAACGCCGCTGTCCGCCGAGTCGTCTTCATTCTCGGTTTCGGCAGTCATTAGGAACCTCGTGAATTTCCGAGGGATCACGCCTAGACTGTCCGCCTGTATCGTCACTGAAATCAATAGTTTACAATTTCTGTTCTATATTTATTAAAACGTCGACTCTTTTCAATATTGCAAAATTATCTTCTTACGACATACTGCAATTAAAAACGTTATTCACATGTCGTCCTTGAGAAATTGCGTGTCTGTATGATCTCCGTGTAGAGGAGAAATTATTTGTACGATCAAACTAGGAATATGATATCCTCGCTCTGATTTATAACTTAAATGAAAAACACGATGTGCNAGTGATTAAACGTTATACAATAATAATTTCGAATAGAACTATTTATTTTTATTACAACGATGAATCTCGTTTTCTAAACACTATAGACATTGAATTGTATCTCAAATTGAGCTGAGCTTGCATTCTGCGCAGGTAAAACGAGAATTAAATTGTCACGCCGCTTGATCGTTCCTCCGTTTACGTTCTTTGGAAACCCTTCGAACGTAAATCGTGGAGATTTGTTGTCTGCGACAAGGTTTAATCGAATCCACGATAAATGTGAATTCGCCTCACTATTTCCCTTCCAGAGTTAATTCCTTTCCAATTTTCTCTCGCCCCGATTTCACGGCTATCGCCTATCGTATTTACATCGATATCAATTTACGTTCCAACGTTTTGTAATATAATATTCCTTTTGTTTGCACAGTCTGAGAGAGAATGAGAGTTTAATTCGGGATGCGATTTACGCGGTGAGGAACGAGCAAAACAATTAAGCGATGCCGGCACTTAACATTTTGAGAATGAAAACAGGAAGAACGGGGGAGTTTTAATTGCGTCGCGCGAGCGCAAAAACTGCTGCAATTCACTTTGCCCCGCGTCTTTACTATTCGTTAGAGCCTCTTTTTTTGCCGGCGCGACCCTTGAAAACACTCGGAAACTGAATTCGGAGGGATGACCATAAACCACATTCGCCGCTCCGCTGTTTGCGCAGAATTGTCCTTTTCCGCTGCGGTTCAAACAAAATTGCTTCGAGGCGAGAGAAAGAAAATGAAGGATCCCGTCGCGCCCGAAAACGCCCGTCGCGCGTTCAGCGCAATTTTCTAAATTAAACTTTCCTCCGAGCTTTAATCAAACTTCTCGACGATCCAAGTTCTCGGTGCGTATACACGTGATTGATCGACGAGGATTCAATTTCCTATAGAAAGAGATTCATTAACAACAAAACCATAAAACGCGCCTGCGGTATTGTTCTAATTTTTAACAATGGTGCGCAGCGATATTAAATTACGTTATTAAAACTTTCGTCATGTTTCAGTTGTATCAATGCTTTTATAATACATTTATTTGTATTTTTGTCAATATTCAATTCAAAAGGACAATTATCGATGCTTTTATTATACATTTATTTGTATTTTTGTCAATATTCAATTTCAGATTGTACGAATNACAATCATGCGAAGAAGGGCTGCAAAACGGAGAATATTTAATTGCTATTGTTATATTGTTTATTATTTAATTTCTAATAAGTTTGTTTTCAATTCTTATTAAAATATCCCTTNTTTTAATACTGACTACCATTTCTTTGGTTCATAAATTGCTTGCGGTATTGTTCTAATTTTTAACNTGTATTTTTTTATTAAGTTTAATGAACAATTTTATTAAATATTCATTGAGGAACATTGATTTTCATGAACGGCACATTAAATTTTCCTCAAAATTCATTAAATTTTCTCAAAGTTCATTAAATTTGTTTGAAAATTCATTGATTTTAAATTTGCNCAGGGGGCTTGGAAAATTTGAGAGCGCCTTAAATTGAAAAGCACCGAGGGTATCGAAGGTAGGTGCCTCGAGAATTGCAAAGCTGCGAAATGTGCTGGAAATGTGTTGAAGTATTTCGAAATTCCAATATCTTCAAAATTACATATCGTGCACGAACGTATTGATAAAATCTGGAATTGAAAAAGAAACGAAGAATCTATTCAATGTCAGTGAAACGCGCACGTCGTTCTTTGACGTTTTGTGCTCGTGAGTTTTTGGTATGAAATGTTTTCCTAATTGGCATGCGATGATGTTGTTAAAAGTAAATCCAGTCTGGAAATTCGTTTGCGTTGCGTCAGCGAACCAATGACTGGTGACCTCCCGGGATTATTCCCATAACCCTGAATTAGAAGAATTAACGAAAAAGCGGGAGAGGGCAGAGAAAAACAGAGTTAAATGAAACCTTCGCCGGTGTATCGTGTTTCCCACGCTTGGCACACGCGAGAAGAAAGAGGCGACGCGACG
>SMSR01015941.1:21359-49618 GCA_019453355.1 Ceratina japonica | reverse complement strand
TAGTCTCGAGTATTTTTATAATTGTAAATTTATATCAGGGAGTTATCAGTAGACTCACCTATCATGGAAACTAAGGACATGAGATGATGTTTCCGATCGACGCGGAAGACTGCGAAAGTTTTCCCGGTGACGTTGGGGTAACTTATACCTCTGGCCTTAATTATAGTCCTAATGTGTTCACTCTGTAAACAGTGAGAAACATTTCCTCGTAATTAACACTTCAATTTGTCAACAGTTATTAACGCTTTACTTGGTTTTTCAACTCGGATTCTAATTTCCTCGTGGATCCAAGCTCGGCCACTTGTCGCAGACCATCGGAAGCCAACTCGTTGTACCTCCAGAATCTGTAATCTCTGGTATGCGACGCCCCAATAACATCGGAAAATCGAATCAGCCAGCCCTTGCTAGGAAAATCCTGAAAAATAACCGATAAGCAATATTGAACAGAATATTTTTTAGAAGCAGTGAAATGGATATTCTGAAAAATATCTAATGGATTAAATTCTAGATAATACGAATGCGCATTTGTATCTATGTGGATTTTCCTTTGTAATTTGTATCTATGTGGATTTTCCTTTGTAATTTGTATCTATGTGGATTTTCCTTTGTATTAAAAAACATGCTGGATCGATGCCAACGCGAATTTTATTCGAGGGGATCTTTTTTGCTCTTACGTGCCTTGGGATGTGTATTCCTCGACCATAGTCCCTCGAAAGTAACTTCGTACTTGGCCTCGTCGCAGGCGTTGCAGCTTTGCAACACTGGGCCTTGATCGTCCGCCTCGACTTTCGAGTCCTGACATATCTTTACCATCAAGTTCGAGTCGTCCATGTACCACGTATCCGGCGTTTCCACTATCGTCACCCTGCAGGGGAAAAAAACGGCAACGGGTAGAACACGTGTCACATGTTGTCGAAATTGCTTTACTCCGAGCTTCGGAGTTCGCGGATAAATTTTATAGTATATTTATGGGCCACTCTCGAAGTATTATTATATTGAATAGTGTACAGAGGTTCTCAAAGGCTACGGGAAATATTTTACGATATAATCATGCGAAGTAAGGCAGTAAAACGGAGAATATTTAATTGCTATTGTTATATCGTCTGGTATTTAATTTCTAATAAGTTTGTTTTCAATTCTTATTAAAATATCCCTTCACCTGATAACTACGCAACCGCTACCTTCGGAAGGGCTGGTCCAGGCCACGAAGATTTCCTCCTTAGGCACTTTCGAGCTCTCCATCACGGCGTTTGGACAGATGTCAGAGTATTTCGTCATTAGTTCATCCTGGAGGTCGAAAACGCCGCTGTCCGCCGAGTCGTCTTCATTCTCGGTTTCGGCAGTCATTAGGAACCTCGTGAATTTCCGAGGGATCACGCCTAGACTGTCCGCCTGTATCGTCACTGAAATCAATAGTTTACAATTTCTGTTCTATATTTATTAAAACGTCGACTCTTTTCAATATTGCAAAATTATCTTCTTACGACATACTGCAATTAAAAACGTTATTCACATGTCGTCCTTGAGAAATTGCGTGTCTGTATGATCTCCGTGTAGAGGAGAAATTATTTGTACGATCAAACTAGGAATATGATATCCTCGCTCTGATTTATAACTTAAATGAAAAACACGATGTGCTATGAATCTAGAGAGAGAGAAAAAGAGAGGCATTAATGAAGCTCGTGTTTTTTTCAAAGGAACACCGCCGCTGAGAAACTTGGATAGACGATGAGGCTCTATGAGGCACATTTTCTGTTCTGAGCTTCAAAGCAACGAGATTTTAAATTTAACTCGTTAATAAAAAATTGATGAAAACGAGAACACGATGTCTGTCTAATTCGACGATGTTTAAATTAATCAAACGAGGAAAATCTGCTATACCTCGAACGAACGTTTTATGCGAACATAAGTTTTGTACATACGTGGGAGAAGAATTGGGGGAGAGTGAAAAGCGATCGAATACGTTGAACGGCGGCTTTTAGAATGTAAATCGGCGTGAAAGCGAACTTGCTGAACTTGATCGACTGTTTAAGCAGTCCGTATATTCGGTGCCTTCTCTTCCAGTCGATTTTACTTTGACTCGGGCTCGTGCGTGTACATCAGGGACGTCACACGCAGATGTTTAGAGCATATACGGCTTCCAGTATTAACGGGTCTTCGTAAACTGCGTCTGCCTACCACGAATATTCGCTCGTCACTTAAATGTTAATCACTGCGCTGGCCGAACGTTCGCCGAAACGCGTATTTTCTTTAACAGGTTTTATAATGGATTGGATATCGGCAAACTTGCGAGCACTCCGGATCTCGGGGGGCTTGGAAAATTTGAGAGCGCCTTAAATTGAAAAGCACCGAAGGTATCGAAGGTAGGTGCCTCGAGAATTGCAAAGCTGCGAAATGTGCTGAAAATGTGTTGAAGCATTTCAAAATTCCAATATCTTCAAAATTACGTATCGTGCACGAACGTATTGATAAAATCTGGAATTGAAAAAAAACGAGGAATCTATTCAATGTCAGTGAAACGCGCACGTCGTTCTTTGACGTTTTGTACTCGTGAGTTTTCGGTATGAAATGTTTTCCTAATTGGCATGCGATGATGTTAAAAGTAAATCCAGTCTGGAAATTCGTTTGCGTTGCGTCAGCGAACCAATGACTGGTGACCTCCCGGGATTATTCCCATAACCCTGAATTAGAAGAATTAACGAAAAAGCGGGAGAGGGCAGAGAAAAACAGAGTTAAATGAAACCTTCGCCGGTGTATCGTGTTTCCCACGCTTGGCACACGCGAGAAGAAAGAGGCGACGCGACGGCCGCCGGTACGCTCGATTTTGCAATTTCGCCTTTGGAAAAAATCTTGTTTGACGCGCTGCTACAATATCTAATCTGTTAACGTGATTAAGGCCGACACTTCTAAGGTGCTTTCCCTGAACGCCAGATCTTGTTCTCTGTTATCCTATCGACGAAGTTTTTCAATAGTAAACGCAACAATTGAGACAGTGATTAAACGTTATACAATAATAATTTCGAATAGAACTATTTATTTTTATTACAACGATGAATCTCGTTTTCTAAACACTATAGACATTGAATTGTATCTCAAATTGAGCTGAGCTTGCATTCTGCGCAGGTAAAACGAGAATTAAATTGTCACGCCGCTTGATCGTTCCTCCGTTTACGTTCTTTGGAAACCCTTCGAACGTAAATCGTGGAGATTTGTTGTCTGCGACAAGGTTTAATCGAATCCACGATAAATGTGAATTCGCCTCACTATTTCCCTTCCAGAGTTAATTCCTTTCCAATTTTCTCTCGCCCCGATTTCACGGCTATCGCCTATCGTATTTACATCGATATCAATTTACGTTCCAACGTTTTGTAATATAATATTCCTTTTGTTTGCACAGTCTGAGAGAGAATGAGAGTTTAATTCGGGATGCGATTTACGCGGTGAGGAACGAGCAAAACAATTAAGCGATGCCGGCACTTAACATTTTGAGAATGAAAACAGGAAGAACGGGGGAGTTTTAATTGCGTCGCGCGAGCGCAAAAACTGCTGCAATTCACTTTGCCCCGCGTCTTTACTATTCGTTAGAGCCTCTTTTTTTGCCGGCGCGACCCTTGAAAACACTCGGAAACTGAATTCGGAGGGATGACCATAAACCACATTCGCCGCTCCGCTGTTTGCGCAGAATTGTCCTTTTCCGCTGCGGTTCAAACAAAATTGCTTCGAGGCGAGAGAAAGAAAATGAAGGATCCCGTCGCGCCCGAAAACGCCCGTCGCGCGTTCAGCGCAATTTTCTAAATTAAACTTTCCTCCGAGCTTTAATCAAACTTCTCGACGATCCAAGTTCTCGGTGCGTATACACGTGATTGATCGACGAGGATTCAATTTCCTATAGAAAGAGATTCATTAACAACAAAACCATAAAACGCGCCTGCGGTATTGTTCTAATTTTTAACAATGGTGCGCAGCGATATTAAATTACGTTATTAAAACTTTCGTCATGTTTCAGTTGTATCAATGCTTTTATAATACATTTATTTGTATTTTTGTCAATATTCAATTCAAAAGGACAATTATCGATGCTTTTATTATACATTTATTTGTATTTTTGTCAATATTCAATTTCAGATTGTACGAATTTAATAAGCAATCGAGTCTTAATACTGACTGCCATTTCTTTGGTTCATAAATTGCTTGCGGTATTGTTCTAATTTTTAACATTGGTGCATCGGTATTAAATAACGTTATTAAAACTTTCGTCATGTTCCGGTATCAATGCTTTTATAATACATTTATTTGTATTTTTGTCAATATTCAATTTGTGCCAATTTAACAAGCAATCGGGTCTTAATACTGACTGCCATTTCTTTGGTTCATAAATTGCTTGCGGTATTGTTCTAATTTTTAACAATGGTGCATTGGTATTAAATAACGTTATTAAAACTTTCGTCATGTTTCGGTTGTATCAATGCTTTTATAATACATTTATTTGTATTTTTGTCAATATTCAGTTTGTGCCAATTTAACAAGCAATCGAGTCTTAATACTGACTGCCATTTCTTTGGTTCATAAATTGCTTGCGGTATTGTTCTAATTTTTAACAATGGTGCATCGGTATTAAATTATGTTATTAAAACTTTCGTCATGTTCCGGTATCAATGCTTTTATAATACATTTATTTGTATTTTTGTCAATATTCAATTTGTGCCAATTAACAAGCAATCGAGTCTTAATACTGACTGCAATTTCTTTGGTTCATAAATTGCTTGCGATATTGTTCTAATTTTTAACAATGGTGCATCGGTATTAAATAACGTTATTAAAACTTTCGTCATGTTTCGGTTCTATGAATGCTTTTATTATACATTTATTTGTATTTTTGTTAATATTCAATTTGGGCCAATTTAACAAGCAATCGAGTCTTAATACTGACTGCCATTTCTTTGGTTCATAAATTGCTTGCGGTATTGTTCTAATTTTTAACAATGGTGCAGCGGTATTAAATTAGTTATTACAACTTTCGTCATGTTCAGGTATCAATGCTTTTATAATACATTTATTTGTATTTTTGTCAATATTCAATTTCCGATTGTACCAATTTGACAAGCAATCAAATTTTAATACCGACTGCCATTTCTTTGGTTCATAAATACTGTCAGTATCTTATCCGAGTGCTTTTGATCAGTTATGCAGTGACTTCTGAACAGGCGTATGTCCATCGCATTCGCGATTCCATACGGATGCTCCGGGTTCATTCGTTGAACTGCATCCGCGTCGACGGATCCGAGGGCTTGGCACCTGGCTCGCGGCCAGGCGCTGGCGTTACGTAACGCATTAATTCACCGACTCGACGGATTTGCATGCGTTAGTAGCTGCCCGTGGATCGTCTCCGGTCCGCGTCTCGCCGTTTTGCGTCGCGCCCGTTTAATTTTCGATAATTGGATCGCGCGTTTCGCTCGATAGCCGGCGCGAAATGGATTAAACGCGACGCGTTGCCCGATTAATCGCGCGAACCGTCCGCTCGGCTGCAATCGACAGCGGGAATCAGAAATTTAGGGTTCGTTAAGGTTTCCTGGAAAGTACTATGTTACCCGTGACGTACAGTGGCTCGTTTATTCTACCTGTTTATCGGACTTTGATAGATGAACTTAATTTGCGAGCGTGTTCAGTGATAGATCCGGTGTATTTAAAGGATAATACTTTGCTAATTAATCTTTCTGGGAATCATTTTTCATAAAATAATTTCCGGGGAGAGAGAGAGAGAGTCTAATCCCTTCGCACAAAAGAGCGCGGAGCTGGTGTCGAATTTAAAAAACGGGGACACTTCTTTCCACCCGGTCCGGAGACCGCACACTCGTTTTTACGTTCTAGGAGATGGTTTTAGACCGGCGTTGAATTGCCACTGTGCCCTGAATTCGACTATATCTAGCGTCGCGGCCGGCGATAATACGTTAGAGGTTTCTCGGGTTTTTTTTTTTTCTTTTTTCGATAATTGCCGCCATTATCCTAGCAGGGGCAGAGCTCGTGAGAAATCTTTCTCCTCGACGGTCTATCACTGGCTTTAACGACTCTCCTTTGTGAAGATACAGTGGCCATCAGGTGGAGACCATTTATAGCTAACTACATTTACTTATGGAGCCATAATTCTACTGTGTAATGAATCATTATCGTTTCCCTTTTATACCGGTGTCTTTCACTTCGTTAGCGCCGGTCTCCCGCGCGTTCCACTTTCGACATGCCCTGGTTTAGAATCAAACAAAAGTTTTCTGACAATACAATTAACGTGTATCGCAAACGAAGTTTACTTCTTCCTTTGTCGCGGGGAAAATTCAATAAGTGACTGAGGACGACGCTGTAGCCGAATAATTGCCGGGCCGTCAAACAAACAAGTAATTCGCAACCCGGTACTTTCGACCGTGTTCCGAGCCCATCCAACTATTCAAAGTACCCGCGGAGAGAATTAAAACTTTTACCTTCCCGATCCCCCTTACAAACTTCTCCAATGGCGAAGTTCATTATTTAAAAGTCCGATTGTCGCCTCCATCAAACTGTGCTCAAATTCATTTCCCTCGTCGAAGATACAATCGCTTTTCGCTCACGTCGACGATGGTTAAAATGGTTTAAGGTTGTACGAGCCCTAAGATCTCTGCCAAAAGTTTAAGACGTGGAATAAAAAGCTGTGGTCAATATTTGAAGCAAATTTTAGAAAAAATGAATAAGTATTTGAATTTTAACGTCCAGTGATAGAATTTTTAATAATACTCAAAACGACCTGTTATTCTTGGACGAATGCCTCAACAAGAGTCAATTTATTTCTATAAGATATTTGTAAAGTACGTTCGGCTCATTCGTTTCGGCTCATTTGTAAGCCCTTATCAAGTGTTAATCTACAAGCCGAAACGTTGTACTTTACAAATATTTTATGGAAATAAACTGACTCTTGTTGAGGCATTCGTCCAAGAATAACAGGTCGTTTTGAGTATTATTAAAAATGAATAAGGTTTATACAATTGTTCGACCTATTTTTCACAAGGAATTTTTAACGCAGAATTTCTAATATTCTAATGCATAGTTTTGACCTTTTTTTAATGGGTACGTGACTTGCAACTTTCTTTTGCACACGTTTTATTATTTATCTTAATAAACACAAAATTTCTAAGATTTTGCAGTGTTTTAGTAATTTTATTGTTGAAATGTTTTTCGTCGTTGTTTTTATGTAAGGGTTTATACAACCTTAAGTGAAACTTGAAGGATGGTCGAGCTTTAATCTGAAGGTGCACTTACCTGTGTATCTGGTGTTAGGCATATAGGCGAAGACCATCTCCGTCCGGTTGAACAGGGTGATGTACACGTGGTACTTTCCATCGGAGTTCGAACGAGGCATCGTAACGCCGTCGATCAGTCTGCTACATTTTGACGCACACGTGCTCGTCACTGCCGCCAACAGGAACAACAAACTGCGGATATCCTTTAAACTTTTTATCCTCTGAAAAATAGAGAGAACACAAACGATCGTTATCAAAGCTGCATAATATTTGCACAAATTAAAAATTGAAATCTGATTCATAAATAGCATAGAAGACATGTCAAGTTCGTGCCGAGTTTTGGTAGCTGGCATTAGGACAGGTATTTGTTAGAATGATTAAAAATTAAAGGTGTATTCTAAGAAGTGAGATTCTAGGTGTAAATGTGTATAAAAATTAAATCATTGTCATACTCTGGGTATAAATGTGTATCAAAATTAAATCATTATCATATTCCAGATATAAATGTGTATCAAAATTAAATCATTATTATATTCCAGATATAAATATGTGTATCAAAGTTAAATCATTATCATATTCCAGGTATAAATGTGTATCAAAATTAACCATTATCATATTCCAGGTATAAATGTGTATCAAAATTAACCATTATCATATTCCAGGTATAAATGTGTATCAAAATTAACCATTATCATATTCCAGGTATAAATGTGTATCAAAATTAAACCATTATCATATTCCAGGTATAAACGTGTATCAAAATCAAACCATTATCATATTCCAGATATAAATGTGTATCAAAATTAAATAATTATCAGTTTCCAGATATAAATGTGTATCAAAATTAAAATGCGCTTTAAATCCATAAAAATCTGTACGAACTTTCTGAAAACCCAATATAATCAATTCTTCGAACAAATCACTTTATTTCATTTATAAAGCACTAAGTACGGTACAGTATTTACTTAGTAATTTTTTAATGGAAATGAATGATTTAATCGTGCGGTAGCTCGGAAATAAACGGTCAGAGAGAGGGATGATCGGGTGAAAGTTTTGTTCCTGTTTGACCGTCGGCTCGATTAATTCACGGACAGTGTCGGAAATTGTCTAAACCGGGCGCAGTAAATAAGAATGATGCGTCACAGCCGGGATTAGGATCGGAAACCGATTGACCCAATTTATCCGTGATCACACCTAGGACAGATGGTGCCGTACGGGGAGTTCTCGTTCCGCGCGGCTGAAAAAGATTTTGTTTCTTTCTTTTCGTCGCCGCTGGAACCGAGACCATGCTCGCGTATTCCCCGCACGCGTGTAAATCAATAAGAAAACGGCCATCCGATCACTATCTCAATATATATATATACGTCCTACCTCTTCCCAGGGAGTTTTAAAACGAACAAAAAAAAAAAAAAAAAATAGGGCGACACGAATACACAATTTATCTATCCCGGTAGAAGCATTACGTTTATTTTATGGTTTAATATCATGCGAAGAGAATAAAGAACGCGGCTCGAGAGAATGCACGAAAAGAATCTGTTCGTAGTTACACGAAGTATTTCGCGTTTTACATCATCGTTAGGCAAGAATCGATGCATCATCGTGCGCGGAATTAATAGGCAGTGCTCTGAAACTGTTAGTTCACACGGTTCTGCTGGCGTGTTCCGTTCGATCAGCTGATAACGCGATTTTCCGTTACGCAATATGTACGTCCGGGGCTTAGCGTACATCATTGACGTTCGCCTTGATGAAGATCTTGGCCGTGGCGATTGCTACGAATCCGTTTACATGCCCGGTAGAGAAAAATCAATGTCGTAACAGGGAGTTACGCGAATTGTAACGGCCGATGAGTCATGAATACTGTAGACCGGCGAAATCAGATTAAAGCGCATCGCGAAAATTTACTATTAAATATTTGTCGAAGTATTTCGGCGTATCAATTCAATTACATTTATTGAAAATATATCGACCAGGATTTACCATTGGATTACAATTAAAAATCCCATTTCGATGGACGCTCTACATTTTAAATCGGTAGTAATAAAAGTATCGGAATTTTATTTTTAATTGTATTTAACTTCTATCGGAGAAAGAAATTGCTTTTTAACTCTGTTAAATTGTCCCCCGGGGCAGCAATTTCGCATTAACTCGCCTAATATGGATTAATGGATTGCTTTTCATAATGCTTTTAGTGCATTAGCAGTTTACCCCGTTATAATTCGTCGGAATTGTACAAACTGTTCAAAAAAAAGTTATTTATTATTGTACTTGTTGGTCTGTTAATATCCCGGCTTATGCATAATCCTTTATGCAAACGTAATAAACGGAAGTTTAATGAAACTAGTTCGGTTCCGCTTACAACTTCGACGGCTGTTAACGCAAATTACTGTTCGATAGAAAGTGCGATAGCAAACGGATCGGGAATAGTTGGGATCAACCGACGATGTTTACCGTCAACGGTGCAGATTTTTCTTAACAATGAACGATTACCTAACGCAATAGGCCGATAAGAGCTGTCGATCCGTCGCGGTGACGGCGATCTCCTTTTCGCCCGCGCGCGTGTTACGTCCCATTAATTACGTAACGCGTCGCATTGTGCGACACAGATGCAAATTTCGGTAGATTCACGTGAGAACGTGGGAACGTCACTCCATTTAAATTCATTTGCAAAGGTAATGCGTATCGGAATACGAAGGGATTATTTTTTAATTCCCTCGGGAAACGTTCCAAAAATATGAGGAATAATTTATTATCGATTTTTCTGGCAATTAAAGCGTGCGATTGCTGACCGGATATAAAATCCGTATATACGAAGCTCGTTCTGATGAGATAAAAAATGAAAGATCATTGGACCTACCAGCTCGCGTCGAGTTCCTAGAAAAGCAATGTCAAACGATGAAAATCGCGAGATATCATAGTCCGCGTTTTGTGCGTGTTGTCAAACGGCACCACGCGCAGAATGCAGTCAACAGTTAAATTAGAATCGGAGTATTTCGCGGCGAAGCACGTGAACGCCCCGCTCTGGTCACTCGCTGTCGGACACGTGCGAGGAAACGTGTGCTCGTACTACTTCGGCCGCGTCTTACGTGCATACCAGTCACTGGCTATGACAGTGAGTCATCTTGGCAGACGAACGGTTTTCACCGATCTTTCTCTTGGCGCCATACCCAATGAATTGTACCACTTCAAACACTCTTACCATTCGCGAAAACGCTTTTGTCGCTATTGACGAATTTTATCAAAGCTCTTCCGGTCACCGTTATCTGTATTAAGACCTGTTTGGCCGTTATTCAATAGCTGAATTTCCAGTCGGGAAATTGATACACAGATGGTTCAAAAGTTACAGGTTTGGCTGCGATCTGAATTCGTTGAAATTAACAAAGCGCGCATTTCATCAGCTAGGAATCCATCCAATGCGACTGATTGAATTTCGGATCATACAAAAGTGAAATTCCACAAAGGGGAACGGGATGGTATGCTGCTTGCGAATGCAGTACATACGTATATGTACCTACTACTCCCTGCTAGATCCAATCCGCCGGTTAAGAGAGGTGAAATCGGGTTACAGTTGCAACCTGTTTATTGATTTCATGTAAGATATGCAAATGGACGGTGACTAGTAAATGAGTACATAAATTGTAGGTCTGGTGTCGGGCATTAGGCCGGAAAGTAGCCTAATAAGCCGGCTTAACCACGAATTCGGCGGCTAAATATATTGGTTCGAAGACGGTGCATATAGGGCAGGGTATTTAACTCGGGCTGGCTCTCCGGCTGGCACGCTGCCATTCGCGCTCTGTATCCTCGACCGCAGAGCACTGACAGGAATTCAAACAATACCTACGGCTAAACCCTACGACCATGATTTCCCCGTACGGTGCTGGTGGTGCCTCATTACTCGAGAGTTTGCGCAATTCCTTCCGCCAAATTCCGTTCGCGTGTCCAACTTTGTTTTCATTTTCCCGTTCGCAACAGCCCGTTGCGAGGATTCCGGTACACGTTCCGTTTCCGCTCGATTGGCCGAGTATAGCGCTCGATCGTCCGGTTTTCAGTTTCATNGTTCGCGTGTCCAACTTTGTTTTCATTTTCCCGTTCGCAACAGCCCGTTGCGAGGATTCCGGTACACGTTCCGTTTCCGCTCGATTGGCCGAGTATAGCGCTCGATCATCCGGTTTTCAGTTTCACGCTGCATGCAACTGAACAATTTTTGCCCCGCGTCCGACTTTTGGGAAAGAATATTCCGCAAGAGATAAAAACTCTTTCTCGATTCCGAGTATCGACCTTTTTCAGCAGAATCGAAAGCAGGACTTGAATTACTCCCATTATGTGGGAGTAGGTGAGGAAATGAAGTTGGGGGACGAACGAAGTGGAGCAAAAAAGGTGAGAATAGAAACGAGGGGCTCGGGATTGCGTCGGGGGTGGGTAAAACTGCGAACGACAGATTGCGATGAGTGCCAATACGTCATCCGAGTGTCAATAAGTCGAGCCGGGCCGCTTTTAAGCCACTGAATGGTTGGCAATTTCCCTGAGCGTATGGAGATTCGGGCAGCCGTGCGTCGATCATATATGGAGTTGTCAATTGTTTCTATTCGCGGAATCGCCAATTTTAATAAACAATAGATTCATGCCCAAACAATACTCTATACGAATCGCGCTGTAGCTTTGTGGAATGTAGACCGATCAATCGATGAAGGAAACAAAAAATGTCAGAAAACGAAATAGAGACAAATGAACGATTTACAAGCTTTCACACATACTACTGCATATTTTTAAAAACCATTTTTATTTTATTCTACGTGCTTGAATTTTTCATTATTCTAATAATATGAGTAATTGATTATTTTGAGAAGGAACCTTTTTATTTATTAGGCATTATTGTTAGTCAGTAAATCGTGTAATAGATATTGCGCGTTGATCGTTCAGTATTGTTTTGTTTATCGTTGCGAAACGTGTACTTTGAGATAAAAATATCTAGACGAGTCTTTTCAGGGGTCATTGCCAGCCTGCACCCTTGCTGCACTCGTGACCTTTCGCAGTGGCACTCGGTAAATCTTATTTATCGAACGGATCGATATAGGAATGCCACGTATCTCTCCACGCTTCAACAATTCCGTAAACGTTTTATAGCGAGATTCGAACGTCCTCTTACCTCTTCTTCTCTATAATTTATTATCAAAGTAATAACAACTGATAAGAGGAACGAAAAAGGATTTTTCTCCCGAGAAATCAATTTCCTTATTAAATGCACATTTTTCTCAAGTTCAACCTAACAAGTTTAACTTCGAACAAGTTTTACTATATTGAAACTCCGACGAAAACGCATGCATAGAATTTGAATGACTTATGCATCGGCGAAGCAGCAGGGAAAGGAAAAGTGTTCGCTTACCATCACGGAACGTTTCCCACACGAACGCAGAGAACACGTGCACCGAACTTTAAAACAGCTGGTTTCCGTGCTTCATGTCACGTGCTTTGGACACAATTGAATTGCGCATTAGAAAGAAGCGTTGCGTTCGCGGGTCTCCGGCCAACTGACAGCGTCCGACGAGGTGGACTAATAACAACCCACCGCTTGCGCGGCCCCAGTTGCGCAGAGTGTTTCAAAGGAGATTATTCTGTAAGGGTCAGACGCGCCGTATCTGGACCACGAAGCCAAATTCTAAGTCCATTCGCGTGAAATTTCATTCACGATATTCTGAGCAATCCGGCGGAGAAAAAAATTTAATATCGTGAAGTCGTACATCGATTTGAAATGGGATTCGAGAATAAGAAGTCTGAGTCATTCACGATCTTCCCATGAGCCCTTTTCAAGGAAAACTGCGCCCATTAATTAGGTCGGCCTTGCTCCCGGTTAAATCGCTTCGTGAATCATCTGTGCGAACACTTTTTCACGATTTGTGGCGCCCATGTTTCGTAACACTTATTTCTTATACGTCTGAACACGTGGCCCCGGACGTTCAGCCTTGATTGCCTTAATAATTGTATTTACCAAAGAGGAAATTTTTTTATGGTATTGATTTGAGTTTTTTAATTTTAGCACGTAGTTTCATCAATCGATGTTTATCGTACACGATAAAAATAAATAAAGTAGATGATATTGATTCGTAGTCCAATTTCGTTTTAATTAAAAGCCTTTTCCGATACGCGCACAATTATGTTAAACTAAATTGTGAATTAATTTGTCTGATTTATCCGGCGCGATTAAAGTACGTGATATATTCCTAATGGAAGCGTAATTATGTGAATATATTTCCGACGAGATCGGTCCGCCGGTTAAAATATAAATCCGGTCGTTCTCGTCGGAAATAACAAAGTATGGAACGGGTCAGTGACAATTGCCAGTTGAGTTAGGCGCTCGTCATTCCTCTTGCCCGTTCTTTCCTGACGTTTCGCGGAACCTGAGTTAAAAATCGTCGTGTCGCATCCCCTATATCGGGAGCCCGTGATTGGAACGCGACGTCCGAGACAACCGATACACGGCCGTCCGTGTCCGTCGTTGCCCGTGTGCGAACTTAACGCCGAGAACGACGATGGTCTAACTCGCGGACAGGCTCGTTTCTCTCTCTCTCTTTTAAAGAAAAGTCGTGTGCTTGGCCGGAGCCGAGGCGAATTAAAAAACGGTGTGGTTGGCGTTCAATGTCGCGAAGTCGTCGACTGTCTTGATCGAGTTGGACGGACGGTCGTGCGATCTCGCTGCCATCCGACCGGCAGGAACATGAAATCGAAACCCGACCACTTTCCCGAGAACGCCGCAAATTCGTCCACGTGTCACAGCCGTCGAAATCCGTACCGTGTCGCAGTAACAACGCCGAGCCAACGACCACGATCATGAGCCAAACGGCGGCGAAGAGTCAACCGTCAGGTTGTGAAACCGATTCCTCCCTCTCCTCGAATCATACATCACTTCCCCTGCGTCTCAATAAAAATATAATCATAGCTATTTTTATTTAATCATTTTATATTCCTCGTACATTCGTCTTATTTGGGTCCGATGGGACCAATCGCTCGAAAGAGGTTGACAGGTTTTCGGTTTGAGGTGCATCGACGTAACCAGTCGTCCTAATTATTCGTATTAATTACACTACTAGTCGTATTAATTACACTTATTATGTAATAAATACATTGACGCACGTTAGATGTTTAACGAGATATAAAATGCGTGTATCAGAAAACGAGGAATCCGTCAGCGCCACCGAGAAGAGTGCAATGTCAAGCCCAGGTACCAAGAGTGCTCCCCTGAAGAACAGAAGCCCGATGTGTCACCTAGCGCGGAATTCGGTTCAAGTCCGTATTCCCCGAGCCCGTATACTCATTAAACATAAATTTCAAATGGTAATAGAGTTTGAGACGTTAAACGTGGTTCCAGGGAGAATCTAATTCCACAGAAGATGGACCCGCGATCACTAAACCGCAGTCAGCTCGAAATCCGGTCGCGCGGACAGCCGGGAAACCGTCCGTCAGTCCGCTTAAGAGACCGGCTACGAGTCTGCCTCCTGGGTCCACGCTCAGACCCGAGAATCAATACATCAATAAAAAGAAACGATTTCAACAGATAAAGAAAGAGTTAACGGACAAACAGGTATAATTCGAAGTATAATAACCATCAAACTCCAAATTATTGTAAACATTGCAATAAATTCCGGCAGAAAGTCGCCCAAGAACTGTACAACGACATGACCCAGCTGCGGGAGAAGTTGGTCGCCAATGGAAAGGACCCGGGCAAGCCCGAGACTCTAAAAATCGAGATCGGCTCCCCTAAACAGTTCCAGCCCTCCGATGGAACTCTTCCTACCGAGCAAGCGGACTTGCAGCTCGAGAAGTTGACAATCGGCAAGGAGCTGCTCGAGACCCTGGGGGATCGGTTGCGGGCTATACCGAAGAAGTCGCGGAAACTTTGCCAGGAGCTTTTGGACAAGCAATCGGATTTCGTGGCGTTCGTGACCTCGCATCTGATCAACGCAAGCAGGGAGGGATCCGAGTCGGGCCCGCTGAACCACGAGGTGACCAAGCAGCTGGAGGCTCATCAGAAGGATTACGATTCTCTTCGATCGCGGTGGAACGAGGTCGACGAGACGGAGGAGGACGCGATCGCGCAGCTGACGAGGAGCATCCAGCACCTGATCGACGAGTACGAGCGTTCCAGGATAAAGATAATGGAGATGAACGCGGCCGAGGCGCAGAAGGAGCTGCAGATGCAGCTGCAGACCGCCATGGACGAGCTGCAGGTGGAGAGGGACAAGGGGAAGGAGGGCAAGGAGCGGCTCCGGCAGGCGGAGTCGCAGCTGCAGAAGACGCGGGCGAATGTCCGGGAGCTGGAGACGAGCATAACGAACGACAAAGAGAAGATCCTGACGCTTCAGACGAGCCTGAAGAGTCTCGAGGGACAGATGAAGCAGAAGGAGCTGGCCGTCGAGGCGAAGTTGAGGGACATGCAAAAGGCGATGAAGAACAGCGAGGATCTGGTATCGAAGGTCGAGAAACAAAGGGACACTTTCGAAGCACGGTTGTTCTCTATACTTTTCGATACCGTTGTGCATTCGCGGCGCGTCGAGTATCATGAGTCTTTCCTCTCTTGTCTTCTCTTCGATCCGTTTTAGACTGGTGGAATTGAGGGAGAAAATGACCATAAAAGAGAACGAGGCGATGGCCAATATCAAGGAATTGTCTGAGAAGCTGATCGCCGTTACCACCGACGTTGGGCTGGAGAGAGAGAAAAGGTATTATTAAGACGATTCCTTCTCGATGGGCATTATGATACTATTTAGATCGTTTGATAAAACAGACTGCAAGTCGAGGAGGAGTTCAACGAGCTGCAGGAACGGTATAGAAGTCTCGAGGCGAAGAGCCAACAACTGTGCGAGCTCGCGGAGAAGAACAAAGATTTCACCATCACTGGTATAAAAAAACGAGGGATTGAAATGATTTCAGGATAAGAATTTCTCTGAACGATGTTCCAGAGGGAAGCCACACGGAGAACGAGATGCGTCTGTTCAACGAGCTGCAGGAGACCAGGGACGAGCTGGAGAAGCAGAGGCAGGAGGTGTTGCAGCTGCAGCGGGAGAAGGATGAGATCGTCGCAGTGATGCATCAAGCGGCCGTTAGTTTGCACTACTTTCGGGACATGTCCTCGTATAAGTCCTAACACAACATCCGCTCGATTCGATACACCTTCGTTTGTTAGACACACTTTTATCGCAACCGACTGCGAGACGGTAATTTTTTCATTGTTCCTTCCTCTCCTTTTCCTGTCCCCGTCGTCCGATCCAGAGCCTCGAACAGGACGACGACTCGAGGGAGAGACTAGCCGCGGAATTGGTGTTCAAGTCTAACCAGCTACAGAACCTAGTGATGGAGCATACGGAATTGAAAAAGGTTGCAAAAAACGCGTAAGTTGTTGTAGTATTAGTGCGAGTTACAAAATAATGCCGCGTTTTACGTCGTCGCTAGGAAGCTTTAATAGTAAAATATGAAATTATATAAATATAATTATATATAAAATTATGAAATTATATAGAAATGTGTCCATCGATATAATTATAAATTAATTTCGATGAACTTCTGCCTCCTTTTCACGTGGAACGATCCAGCCAAGAAAAAAATGGGATCTTAGAAAGACAGTTGGTCGAGATTCGGAACAGGCTGCACTCTCAGTCTATGGAGGGTGGAAAAGCTGGGTTAAGCGCTCATGCGATTGAGCTACAACAAGAGGTCTCCGATCTTCGTAATAATTTGACGGAAGTAGTTCAGCAGAATAAGGAATTAGAGACGGAGCTGACACAGAAGCAATTGGAGCTGGAGCAGCGCGATCGCGTGATGCGCGAACAGAGCAAGTTCCTGGTAGTCAGGGACGAGTTGCTCGACATTCTCAAAGGAAAAGTGCAGCAACAAGAAAACGGTGAACTGTCGAACAGCGGCGAGAACAACGAATACCTTGAACAGGTAATTTCATATTTTATTACGACGGGAATCTAAAGAATTGCTGCGATTTTTATCGATAATGGTTGGAGATATGTTGGTAAACGTGCCTAAACGCGCAGGTTCATCAACAGATAGCCGCGAAGACGGAAGCGATTCAGGGGCTTCACACGACTCTGGAGAACAAACAGCTGCAGATCATGCGTTTAGAGAAGATGGTGAAGCTGATGGAGGACCATCAAGACCGAGCCCAGGCTCAACGGACGCGCTTGGAGAACCGTATCGCTCAGTTAGAGTTGGCCCTGCAGAGGAACAAGGAACAGCGGTACGTTAGGGAAAAGTCCTCGTCCTCTTTGAAGTTCCGCGCGGGCAATGAGCGTGATAGATTGTCGCCGGATTATTATAGCGATTCCGATCAGCCGAATTTCAAATTCCAAAGTTTCCCTTACGCTCGAAATCAGAACGAGCCGATTAATAAGAGGTCGGATTTCGTGTGCGGTACCGTCGGCCCCTCGCAAATTGGCTATCAACGCGACTACGCGTATTACACACCCCGACAGACGTCCTCCGACGACGAGCAACCGTACATATGCGAGCGTTGTCGGCAGGAGACGACCGGGGAGAAAGACGATGATGAGCATCAGTGTTGGTTGGACAAGAAAGACTCCACTGACAACTCGAACGAGTCTTTTAATTGGATGACGAACGAGTCCACTCAGGATATGACACAGGAATCGGGGAACGTCCGCGACTTCCAGGACGACGATTACACGCGTGACTCGCCGTCGTTAGTCAGGGACAGGCGGTACAGCTCCGCGATGTACGATCTGCACGGGGAGTCCGATAACATGGACGATAGTAGCAGGGAGTCGCAAAACCCTTATCAAAGAAATTATCACCAACATCGTCATCCCTTTCATCACCATCATCATCACCGTGTTCGGCCGTCGCTGGCGGCTAAGATCGAGCCTCACGGGATCACCCTGTAAATCGGTCTGAATCTGGTATAGGTATTTCGTTGATGTTCAACGAACATAATCGGCGCAGGTATTGGCTCGGCCTCTTGGCAATACGTCGAAACATTTTAGGTGAAATTGATGCAATAGTCACGCGTGGGGTATAATGCACGAGATTTCTGAAGGCGTTGTAAATCTGTCGTTTTTTATTGCTCTTGTCCTCGAGTGGAACTGTTTTTAATCGTGATGCAAATTTCGAGTGATTAGTCATAGTCTCATGTAGGAACTCTTAGTATTGTACATTACAAATAAATTTGAACTTTATTGTAATGATCTGGTCTGATTTAATGGGCTAGGTACTCCCTGCTACCGATTTGCTTGCTATGTTGAATCGTTCGATACTAAAGTTCCTTACAGAGTGCCTAGCCCTTGAAACAGACCGATTCCTAATTGTCCACACCACTCTGATCCACTTCGTTTTTTCTATGTTTTAGGGGTAAGGGCTTCGGCATCCTGTAAGGAACTTTCTAATCGCCGCCAACGTAAATGCCTCCCATGAAATTAGATCCGATGCGATTATTTCGTGCACTTAATCGTTAAGTCCTTCCGTGAGGAGCATTCTACGGTTCCGCAAGATTTTTGGTCCGACGTTCAACACAAGTTGAATCAAATTGTTGGCCGACGTTTCGAACACAAAGTGTATAGCATCAATTTTGTATCGTGACCTTTTAAGGAAACTTAGCAGATCAGTTAAGCATCTGATTTATATATGACAAGGCATATTTTTATTTTCTATGTGTACTTTATTTTGTAAAAAATTTTATACAATTAAATTATATGTACAATTTCGAATTTGTATTAATCGCTATCATTATCGCTACTGCCGGAATATGCTCCCAGCAAGGAGAGGCTACTGTGGCCATTGCTTTTCGAATTTTCTGTACTCTCGTTTGTGATCGTATTTGCATCTTTACTCTTCTCTCTCGGTACGTTCGCTTNTTATTATAGAAGATTTTACTTACGTTCAATACTTTCCGCTCCGACATTTTGCTGGTTTATTACGATAAAACNTCTTCTTTTATCACAGTTTCCTGTTTATCTGTGGCAGAAACTTTAGAATCCGTGGTCGACTTATTAACTAAATTTGTCTTTCTTTTAACTATGCCTAACAAATTCTTTTTATTTGAGGAGGACGGTGCTATACTTTCAGACCACAACGATGTTTCAGATGTTTTTGCTGTACTTGGTGCATCCTTAGGCTGAAATAAAAAACAATGTAGTAATTTATATAAATAATTATAATTAATCATTGCAAAACAAAGTAATAATATGTTCACCTGTTCTTTGTTTACTGCAGGTACTTCATTGCTTTTACTTTCGTTTTCGCTTCTTTTAAGTATTTTCTTTGGCGGTTCACGAGTTTCGTTCTCATTTATTTCTACAATTTCTTCCTCTACAACAGTCTTCTTGCCAAATATTGCTTTAACGTATTCTTCATCATATTCTTCCTGTTCCTTCTCTGTCCTCTGCTTAGCTGCTTCTGTATCGAACTGTTCTAACATTTGGTCATAATCTATAGTCTGCTGTCTACGATTCAAGTCCTTTAACTCCTCCAAGGACTCCAGTAATTCTAACTCTTGTTTTGATTGCAATGTTCTTTTTTCCAAGAGTTTCATGGGATTGGTAGCTTCTTCTTCCTTTTCCTCATCTTCTTCCCTTTGTGCCTGTTCTTCAGCCAATTTCAAAGCCATGAAATTTCTAGTGGCACCTGCCTCGATTTCATAATCTGTGTTCTTAGGATCCGTTTTAAAGCTTATTTCCTGAAGACACCTCGTGCATTTTATGTAAAATCTATAAATCCTTATTCCTAAGTAATCGTCACCCTCGACATCTTCTTTACGTGCATTAAACTTCTTTCCTTTGTAAATGTATTCACCGCAAGTCTTACATCTCATGTTAAAAGGAGCCATCAAACGTACTGTGTATTGTCTGTTACGGGCTAATTTCATACGAGGGATTTTCGACGGATCGAAATCCGGTGGATAGTATTTCTAAAACAATGAGATTCATTAAATTAGTATGTCAATTACGAGCACAATTGATATAAACAGTAACATTATTATAGAAGATTTTACTTACGTTCAATACTTTCCGTTCCGACATTTTGCTGGTTTATTACGATTAAATGATCGTAGAAAATATAAATTTTATTGCATAAATCTGACTTGCACAGGTTAGACAGAAGTCAGGTTAAATTTAATACTGAAGCACGCATTGAAGCTGGATAGGGTACACATTGCTGCCACCCTTGCTTCGAACGATTTCGATCCCTGACGTTGGTACGCTTGACACGCCATCTTTGTCAAATACGAAATGTTGCATTGAAAAATGCGTAATTAGTTCACTGCCGTGTTTCTTGATTGGGAGTGTTAGGATTAAAACTACTGTTGTCGAAATATAAAGTACAGGTAAGTGCTACAAATGAATATAAACGATGATTAAATATTCCACTTATTGGAGCTGTTCGATCATTCTAAATTAGCAATCGATCATTAGAATTTCTTATACATATTACCCTTCGCGACTCCTAGCCTCTTAAACTTTTACATTTGGCGTCAGTTTCTTTGCAAGGAGAAATAAGTTAGATGTAAGAGTTCATTTCGCTTAGTAGTTCATTGTTTATTTAACAATATTTATGTTTCTCAAAGGTGTAGACTTCAAATTGTGGCTACAGGATGAGACAACGCGATCCAACATCAAACTTCGAGGGTCTACCAAGTATAAGACTAATGAGACAGCTGTTTCAACTTCGGTGAGTGATATTTCAAAGTTTTGTAATTAGAATTACTTGATGAATAATGGCGGGCGATAAATTGACGATCAGTCAAAGGAATTTCGCAATTACAAAGAATGTGGGAAATTGCATAGTTGTTATATGCATACACTGTTGCCTCACTTTGCTTACTTTACCAAATACTGATTAATGAGATTAGAAAATATGTACTGAAGCTTATAATCATTTAACATTGATTGATAACATGGTCATTCATGTTCTAAACTTCAATTTCTTTAATGTCTAATCATTCTAATAATTTCTTGTAATTACTTCAATATTACTGCGTATGTATAGTATAGTATTGACAATCAGACAGTATTAAAGAATTTAATGACGATCATCATCAACGAATCAAATGNAGACAGAAGTCAGGTTAAATTTAATACTGAAGCACGCATTGAAGCTGGATAGGGTACACATTGCTGCCACCCTTGCTTCGAACGATTTCGATCCCTGACGTTGGTACGCTTGACACGCCATCTTTGTCAAATACGAAATGTTGCATTGAAAAATGCGTAATTAGTTCACTGCCGTGTTTCTTGATTGGGAGTGTTAGGATTAAAACTACTGTTGTCGAAATATAAAGTACAGGTAAGTGCTACAAATGAATATAAACGATGATTAAATATTCCACTTATTGGAGCTGTTCGATCATTCTAAATTAGCAATCGATCATTAGAATTTCTTATACATATTACCCTTCGCGACTCCTAGCCTCTTAAACTTTTACATTTGGCGTCAGTTTCTTTGCAAGGAGAAATAAGTTAGATGTAAGAGTTCATTTCGCTTAGTAGTTCATTGTTTATTTAACAATATTTATGTTTCTCAAAGGTGTAGACTTCAAATTGTGGCTACAGGATGAGACAACGCGATCCAACATCAAACTTCGAGGGTCTACCAAGTATAAGACTAATGAGACAGCTGTTTCAACTTCGGTGAGTGATATTTCAAAGTTTTGTAATTAGAATTACTTGATGAATAATGGCGGGCGATAAATTGACGATCAGTCAAAGGAATTTGGCAATTACAAAGAATGTGGGAAATTGCATAGTTGTTATATGCATACACTGTTGCCTCACTTTACTTACTTTACCAAATACTGATTAATGAGATTAGAAAATATGTACTGAAGCTTGTGATCATTTAACATTGATTAATAACATGGTCATTCATGTTCTAAACTTCAATGTCTTTAATGTCTAATCATTCTAATAATTTCTTGTAATTACTTCAATATTACTGCGTATGTATAGTATAGTATTGACAATCAGACAGTATTAAGGAATTTAATGACGATCATCATCAACGAATCAAATAATAATCATCGCGATAATTAGTTAGAGATTGAATAATCCATTAATGGAATTCGTCTCACGTGGTACGATTAAAAACCAGCGGGAAGACCTCCCCGGATACGTTCTTCTCTCTAACGTGAATTTAATATCCGTGAATATAATGCGGGCATTTGACCGAACGATGAAAGCGAGCGTACAGAAGAGGCGAGAGGCCGTTTTCGTTTCACGGAATTCGGGCTCCTATACATATACATACACTTACAAAGAATATTCAGCTAAATGTAAGATCGTGTATACATAGATGAATCTCTTGGGTCAGTCTATGACGAATTACATTGAAAAATGTTTAGTTAATCGGCGAATAACTGGTAATATTGATGATTTACTTTATATGTTTAATTGCATAATCTTAAGAATTAGTTAGGTGATTTACAAATTCCAGGTTGAAAAATGTAGTATCATCGAATGCGTTCTTTCCTGTGGCAACAGCTTCTGAAACGCAGCAAACAATGACGGCTTAAATAGTAAAGCCTAATCTGAATTGGAGTTTCTACGAATTTAATTCAATCTTTGTGAACGGAACCCTCTCTCTTCTTTCCCGAGACGTCTGAAGACGTCTCACGCGTTCCGCGGTTCACAAAAACGTCCTCGATAAGAAGGAGGAGTGGCGGACGGAGACTCCCGAAGAACCTCCGTCAGAATTTTTCTCAGAAGTGTTTTGCACCGCACTTTTATCCCCAACGCGACCGCAAATCTTGGTATGCCGCGTATTGTTATGCGCGCCGCGAACCACGTACCGCGCTCGAACTTTCTTTTCAACGGTCGCTGGAAACTTCTCATCGTCAAATTTCTACCTGCTCTCTTGCCATCCTCTTTAACCCAAACGAGATCGATAGCCCCCCACCTCTTCAAATATCTTGTACAAATAGAAGTAAGTACTCTTCGTCCCAACGAGGAAGTCGACTCGGGCCGACTTAAACGATGAGCTCTTAAGCAGTATTTAGTACCGCATTCCCTGGCAGTTTTAGTTCGAAATCAATTACTTAAGAAGCTTCCTCGATCCTTCGGCAATTTTTACCAATTCCGTACCAAGAATGGCTCCTCCGGAGGAGGGAACACGCTCGAATAGGAATCCTACTGGTGTTCGCTTTAAAGGGCAGACGATACAATTTCTTCGGGAACGAATTCTCCGCGATCCTCGCAAGGCATCCAGTCCTTCTGCGAAGGAACCGTCGACTATACTGCCAAATTATAAGGGGAATAAAAACACAGTCGTCTGCGGGCGCCACCAGAGATCTCTCTTCTCCCATTCTTTCTCTCTTGTTCCGAACGACGTGATACCACGCTATCGCCCGGCCGGAAAAAAACGCTCCGCCGCCCCAGTGCTCGAACCCTTTTTGCCTCGCGTTATCGGCTATTTTTCTTTAAATCACTCGACTCCATTTATTTATTGACTCGCTTCCCTCGCGTTCAACATGTCCCTCTCCCGATATGGTCTTCAAACGCGGTCCGAGGTTTTTCCTTGTTCCGACGCCGAGGAGGGAGACAATAACGCGTAATGGAAAATGTTGAATTTAACTTCTTACTGCACTTGCCAGGTCCTTGGGTCTCGCACCACTCTCCATAAATTCCCAAAGACAACCATATCTCTGTCATCGTTCGAGACGGTCCCACCCAAAGACGAGGGTGGCTTCCTGTGCCCCAGGTTCTCCGGACTTTCACAGCCAGTGGACGCGGGAGTCCGTTCCCAAGATCCGGTGGCCACCGCTGCGTCGTGTTCCTCGATCGGCCACGGTCCCATAGAAGGTGGCTCATTGTACACCGTACGAAGACAATGTCTGTCTGGATGGACAAATTCTGAGGAGGACGCGGCAAGGAAGAGCGCGAGATGGAAAGAGAGAGGGTGGTAGGTCTTGCGAACGTTTCTCGGAAAGCCGAAAACTGAAACACGAGCTGGTCCCGGCCCCCGAGAGTGCGGCGGCACGTGTGACACCGGAGAATCGCCGCCATTCCTCGGTGGCCAATTCTCTCTTTCCTTCGGCTTCCTTCTCTTCTCCTTTTCGCGCCCGATTCTCCACCGTTCCGTTTGCCCCATTTGCATATGTATGTACTCGGTAAATGTTTTCTGACATGATCATAAGAACTAAAAGAATTGGAGAACCTCTGTTTAATTTGATCTATTGTGTTAAGTCGACGAAAGCGACGGAAGGAATGTAGAAGTACTTGAAAAATTGATGTCTTATTGAAATATCCCCGTCGAATACGTACAATTTTAACTGTTGCAGGACAATATTTTGTCGTACTGAAAAACTGTATTTTTCCTAGTATTTTTGAAAATCGGTTCAATGCACCGTCTCTCTTAACTGATCCACTGTCGAGGTCTAAGTTCCATACACACAATATACNCCCCGAGAGTGCGGCGGCACGTGTGACACCGGAGAATCGCCGCCATTCCTCGGTGGCCAATTCTCTCTTTCCTTCGGCTTCCTTCTCTTCTCCTTTTCGCGCCCGATTCTCCACCGTTCCGTTTGCCCCATTTGCATATGTATGTACTCGGTAAATGTTTTCTGACATGATCATAAGAACTAAAAGAATTGGAGAACCTCTGTTTAATTTGATCTATTGTATTAAGTCGACGAAAGCGATGGAAGGAATGTAAGAGTACTTGAAAACTTGATGTCTTATTGAAATATCCCCGTCGAATACGTACAATTTTAACTGTTGCAGGACAATATATTGTCGTACTGAAAAACTGTATTTTTCCTAGTATTTTTGAAAATCGGTTCAATGCACCGTCTCTCTTAACTGATCCAATGTCGAGGTCTAAGTTCCATACACACGATATAAGGTGGCCACGGTTAAATGACCAGCAAGGACCATTCCCTTGGCCCTTATCGAGTTTCAGGCGCGCAGGTAACGTCTTAATTGGTGTTCAGCTCTCGTGGATACATTGTCGCTCGGTGGAACGGTGTCGTGAAATTTTAATCTCACCGCGCTATGCTTCGTCTCCTTCGGTGCGCGAGCCACCGACCGTATACAACCAACTCAAAAAGTTCCAACATAGTTTCCCTGTCAAATACGTAAATTATGGTTGTGATACTCCAATTTTTTAATCATTAACTTCGAAGTAATTCCTGTTGCTTCGTGCTGATGCTGTACAGGTTTAGAATTCAACGATTTATTCTATGAAATTTATTTTATCTCNTTTAATCATTAACTTCGAAGTAATTCCTGTTGCTTCGTGCTGATGCTGTATAGGTTTAGAATTCAACGATTTATTCTATGAAATTTATTTTATCTCAATAGATTTGGAACTATAATTTCGTACAAGTTTGGGGATTAAAAGTAAAATGCTTGGTAATATAAATTTTAATGAAGTTTGCTATTTTACGTAATAGATAGAAAACTTTGATTTGNCAATAGATTTGGAATTATAATTTCGTACAAGTTTGGGGATTAAATGTAAAATGCTTGGTAATATAAATTTTGATGAAGTTTGCTATTTTACGTAATAGATAGAAAACTTTGATTTAGTTTGAAACTTTCTAATCATGTTGTATATCCGAAACGGAGTAGCATGAACGAATGGCGTTCGTACCTGTTGGAAACGCAGACGACAGGACCGCGATTACGCGATACGCGTTTTCTCTTTCCTTCTTTCGCGAGTTTCTTGCATCTCGCTCTTTTTGGGATTCCGACATTTCGTTAGCAGTAATTCTTGCTACGGGGGAGGACCTCGGATGCCTCGTTCGTGTTTTGGTTACCTTTTGCTCGGTTAGAATGTAATTATTCAAGGATTGTTTCAGGAATTCGGTACGCCTTCTAAATGAAGTTGTAGGATTTATTCAGATATACGTAATAATTGTTTAACTGAGATTTCAAGATTGTACGGCTAAAACAAAAATAATTGTATAACTTTAGGTTGGAAGTATCCTCACATTTCTTTTTATCATTTATGAAACGGATCTGAGCGATAGTTAAAGTACTTACATGAATCCCACGTGTTACCATTCTCAATCTATACATAATTAGTTAAGACCGGATTATAGTTTTGGAAGAAATTCTTCTGAGACAAACTGTACATCATTCGGTCGATTCGGTTTAGACCTAAGCTAACGCTCGTTAAATGGATTGGAAGGGAATACTTTTCACGGGATCGGGAATGGTCTCTGGCTCTCCCCGAACAGGATCGGGCGTGTATTCGGTTACCCGCGGCTTGTCGGAAATCCTGTTTGATCCCACGGTCCACGGGAGGAAGGAGGGCCTTGCCCGATTCGTACGTGATAAACGAAAAAAGTTGCCCCGCAACAGCGGCACCTACGTGACACCCTGGGTAAAGAGATTATCGAATTCCAGCCGATGCCCTTTTTCCGTCGCGTTGCACCGAAAATCGCGTACGCGGCAAAAACGCGCGCGCTACCGATTTCCTCGTACACGGTCGCGACAAAAATCGCGAATACTTAGTCCGGTTTTTAACAGGACGTCTTCGGCCGGCGCGGCGCGCGTGCCTTTCGCCTAACTGAGTTAACTTCCACGCGAGCCCGGGGTCGCGTTCCGGTTGACGTAATTGCCGTAGAAAAAAAGAAAGGAACGAGAAAGTTGATTCTGCATTCTCAGGAACCTGCGAGTTTGTCTAGATCCGACTTCTTCGCGTTCCAAGTCCGGAAAGGTCGTAATGCTCACTGGCGACGTACTCATGAGTGGAATCAAGTTCATCGCGAACTACTCGAAGGTACTGCACGTTCATTAGTCCTTATTCGCATAGCTAAAAACTAGCTTAGGTCCATTCATTAAAATATAGTTGTAAGTACAAATTTCGTCGCCAAATGGTACTTGATATATTATTGAATTTTAGGGTTTCGAATTATTACAATTCTCACGAAGTTTTCTCAGCAATGAATGAATTAAAAAATCAGAGGTTCCCGAATGGAGATCCGCCATAGAGACGATCGGTCCTGCTTCCTTTTTCTCCTAAGACGGTCGGTTTCGATTCAAGATTCCGAGGCGTGCAACGGCGAAGCCGGTGGAATCGCGCCTCCCGCATTGCTGAATTCCGACGGTCGGCTTGGAACCATCGAAACGGCCTTTTGCATTCGGAGCACACCTAACCAAGCGGGCGGGGAGGAGGGTATCGTGCAATTAAATTAATAGTCGAGACTCGGCGACCTTGCATCCGGCCTGATCGATAACCTTTCCGCGTTTTCATCAACGGAACCGGATCGTCGATTCGTCCCCGACTTAGAACGGTCGTTTTTAATCCTTCAGTGGGCTACCAATTTTAATTGGCGATCAATTTGGAATTAAAAAAAATTAGACCCAATTACTGTCACAATTAGGTGATCGAAAAAGTAATTACCTTTTTCGTACTGCGCGGGCAGTGAATCACTTTGTAGACTGTCTTACCGCGTGACCGTTAATTTGTTGCATTCTTCTGATTTTTATAAGCTCGTTTTTCGCGGTACCATTATCGGAGTCGTATTGGTTTCAATGACGGGCCCCCTCGTTCGAATTGATTGAAACACCGTTCCGTGCTGCTCGGGGGACGTGGAATTTATGCGGGGCGGTTCTTATGATGTGATTGATGCGTTTCGGGGGAGCGACACGGCCAGATACGAATTTTAAGTTAATTTATCTTATTCGTTTTCATGAGCTCATTTGTTCCACGATCGCATTCCAAGAATTTTATTCCGAAGCTCGTGCTGCCAGTATAATACTTACATACCCGAGTCGAAATTCGTGGACTGAAGAAGAACTAAAAGAACTGAATACTGTCTATGTGTGTTTATATACGTATATACCTAATACACGTATTTCGAAAGAACTGAGAAAGCATTGAAAGCACTACATAAGTACGAATTCAGAGGTGTCAATTCTTTTTCAGTACAACGGTTTTTCAGTTCTAGCAATGCTTTTTCAGTGCTATGTTTTCTAAAGGGAGGGGAAATCTATAGTATAATATATAATATAAATTCAGAAACATATGTTATATTTTTTATTTGAA
>SMSR01015940.1:172513-211960 GCA_019453355.1 Ceratina japonica | reverse complement strand
GAAGAAACCAAAGTAAGCTTCTTAATAGATGTGAGGACAGCTATTGACCGCAGTTAACGACTGCGCATTTTTTTCGCACAGGGCATTAAATGCGGTATACAAGATCAGCAAGCAGTTCAATGTATTGTATTACTTTATAAATACGTCTTGGATCATTAAAGCAAATAAACTGAAGAGCGTCGTAAGTCGTTTGAATGCTACCGACGAAGAGGAATTTCCATTTGACATGAAACTGTACGACTGGGGTGATGCGGCCTTCGCAGGCGTAGAATGCCTCCGTAACTCGATAAACGATCCGATGGACACGCTTCCTTACGCGAAGAAGAAATATCGCATGTTAAAAATTCTTAATTACATAACGCTCACCGTATTCTCTGTTCTTGTCTTTTTCTTCTTTTTTAAAGCAATGACTAACCTCTGTTATTGACGTCGCAATAAATGAATTAAAAAAAATTTTACACGCATTACAATCTCTCTACTTTATTCTTCTAACTTCTACTCTCATCACCGTAAGAAACTCCTGTGACTGACTTCAATATTTGATTCCGATTAATGCATACATACGCTTACACGTGTGCATTGATTACGTCGTAGATTATTCTTTGAAAGGTTCCGAACTTGCATTCCCGCCGTTCATACGTTTACATAAAGAACAATATTTTTTACTCATTTCTGTACGCAGTGAACTCGAGTAACCTTTACTTGAAATTGTATCTACGGTACTAGCCCTTTTCCGGCGCGATACAGGACCTGTTAGGTCTGCATACATCGACCTGCAGGGATATAGAAATCAGAGAACCCGTATTTTAAGGGCCATCGTAAAAAAAAACAACCTTAACTCCCATGCTTTTAGAATGATTAGAAATTAATATTCCAGTCCTTAAAACTCTTTATTCATTTACTATAACCCACTGGTTGTAGCTTAAAATAACTTTCTACTTTTAGCTTCAACATACATTAACGACAGGCTTTATAATCATTTTCGGCATTTTCGTCCGGTTCAAATAATTGATTCCAATGCAAATTCATACGATTGAATTCCGCGAATTAACAACAACGCGGAAAATATTTATATAGTATAGATAAGTGTACTCTTACATTTTCTTAATGATTTTTCTCGGCTGACGATTAAGAGAAAGCGATGACATCGATTTTTATGTAAATTCGCCGCCCAAATGAGAATTACCTTATGCTGATCATTTTATAGATTTATATCCACTGTCATAATGGACTTATGACTGGAAAATAAAGAATTATTATTATTATTTTTGTTATTATTAAACGAAACTGTTTTAATTGTCAAAACTAATTCGAGGAACGAAAAACGATTACCTATTAAAAATCTTTACCAATATCGACGTTTACTGTAGACGTGAATTAAAAATAATTTAACGCCAAACACCTACCGGAGCGGTCGGTCGACCGTTTTTGAGATTTTTCTATGAAAAATAAAAAGAAAACGAAATTCGTTTTGTCGTGTAAAAATTGAGACGATCATTTAAACTGGTAGCGATCTAAAGTATATCGCTGCTAACGTTAAATTCCGCTCAAACGTAAGAAATATAAGTATGCTATGTTAGCGTAATGAAACTGTCGCCAGGTTTAGCGTTGAACTCGGGATTACAGATAAGATAGATCCTCGAGTCGAGACGAACTGTATGAACTCGCTNTTAGACCGTGGGATAATGTATCGCGAAACATGGGAATAAATTGATAGAAATGACGACATTTCCTCCTTTGATGTATGCGAGAGAGAACTTTCAAATAATTAATTAATGAATTTAAATAGTTAATTGCGGATCTTAAATAGATATTATGTGATAGTGTGGAAGCGAAGAAAATGCTAAATCGTTTTTAATTAATACGCTTCAAGTGGATATTTATGAATCCTATTCTTTTCCCGGACGGTTATTCTCGGCTTCGTCGAAGCATTGTCTTTCTTCTATTGCCCTCTGAACGCGGCTAGATTCACCTAATTTTCCGTGCGTGCTATTCCGTCAAGAGCGTCTACGTCTACGGGATGGAGAAATGTGACGTTTCGACTTCAACGCCCGAAACACGACGCGTCGAGCCACGAGTTCAACAGATATTCAGAAAAGCATCGACAATGAAGAAATAAGAATTCTTTGCCCAGCCAGATGATCGTTTCATCTTTATCTCCGCATTATTTTATTATTACTCTGGTTTGATAATCTAATGTGATTCGGTGTCCCTCGCATCCATTGTTCTCGCGCATCTAATAGTATAAATGAATGACGCAGACGATCGGGAAATTATATCGGCAAATATTTTAATTATGGATTTAAGAAATTCAAAACACCGTACTTAAAGCAAAGCGGCGTATGTCGTCGCGTATATTTCAATTATAATGAATCAGATCGCGCAGATGTTTATGGATTTATGGTAAACGGAACTGCTGAGAGTTCAAACCTCAAATATCTACGACAAAGTCAGATACATATTTTTCGAGAAGCGAGAATGCACAAAGTTCTAATTCTAAAGAAAAACAATACCAAGTGACGCACCGGGGAAACCCTCGTCCGTATGAAAAACTGAGTTCCTTTGATTCGATCTACGATCCTACCCGTTGAACCGATGCTGCGACGATACGCGAAACTGCGCGATGAAATAGATCAAGATTAGAACATCTTTTGTCGACAGGAAAGGAAAATTCCTTTGTCAGCAGTCGCGACCCATAGAGCGACATATTATGTATGCACGTGATAATTCGCCAAGCCTCAAGTATATAGATTTTTTCTTGTTTTATGTTTATTTAAATTTATGTATATTTTCTTGAATTTCTTTTGTTCATTTTTTTTATGGCTCCTGATCATTTTATAGATTTATATCCACTGTCATAATGGACTTATGTCTGTAAAATAAAGAATTATTATTATTATTTTTGTTATTATTAAACGAAACTGTTTTAATTGTCAAAACTAATTCGAGGAACGAAAAACGATTACCTATTAAAAATCTTTACCAATATCGACGTTTACTGTAGACGTGAATTAAAAATAATTTAACGCCAAACACCTACCGGAGCGGTCGGTCGACCGTTTTTGAGATTTTTCTATGAAAAATAAAAAGAAAACGAAATTCGTTTTGTCGTGTAAAAATTGAGACGATCATTTAAACTGGTAGCGATCTAAAGTATATCGCTGCTAACGTTAAATTCCGCTCAAACGTAAGAAATATAAGTATGCTATGTTAGCGTAATGAAACTGTCGCCAGGTTTAGCGTTGAACTCGGGATTACAGATAAGATAGATCCTCGAGTCGAGACGAACTGTATGAACTCGCTAAATCCGAAGTCCGTTCCGGCGAAGTCCGTTAAACCGAGGGTTCCCTGTATTTCATTACGTTCTAAAGAATAACAATTCTTCGGAAGAGGAAATCTAATCATTTTTCTTGAAATGCAAAATAACAATTAACTATGATAACGACAATAAAAACGATTGACATTTCAAAGTACCGTGAATATGTATATATAAACGACCTCCGCATAGATAAACGACGCATAAGTAACGACTATAAATCTGCAGCGGCTGTGGAGCAACGGCTGCAGAACGGTGAACTTCTTCGACGGCGAATGACTCCAGATGACTCGACGGTCCGATCGAATCTTCGAACGTTCGTCAGACAGACAGTGAATAGCATTCGGGATTAGAAGCCGAGAGCGATCGTCGAAAAATGAACTGTGCAAAGAAGAATAACTACTCGAAGGACGAGGCCGAGAGCGAGATAGCTCGATTTTACGCCGGGAAACGCGTGCTCCTGACGGGGTGCACCGGGTTCTTGGGAACCCTCATCTTGGAGAAGCTCCTCCGCACGTGCACCGATGTCGGCAAGATCTACGTAATGATCCGACAGAAGAAGAACGTCACCATGCAGGAACGAATGGAGGGACTGTTGAAACGCGACGTGAGTACCTAAATACGATACGACAGACTCGATCGCGTCGTTTCCTCGTTTTACTAGACAGAAAGTGTTCGCTTCGCCTTCAGGTGTTCGACGTGCTGCGCGCGGAGAACCCGAACTTCATGGAGAAGATAGTCCCGGTCTACGGCGACCTGTACAAGCCCGACTTGGACCTATCGCCGGAGGACCGTCAGCGTTTAGTGACCGACGTGAACATAATCATTCACAACGCGTCGATGGTGTACTTCCAGGCGAAAGTGTCCTTTCTCTTGCGAATAAACGTGATCGGTACGCAGAAGCTGCTCGAGCTGGCGGCCGAGTGCAAGAAGTTGGACGTGTTCGCGTACATGTCGACCGCGTACTCTCATCCTTACGATAAGCTGGTGAAGGAAGAGTTCAGGCCGCCACCGTGCGACTTGAAGATGATCGAGGACATGATACGAGCCGACGAAGAGAACGCCGACGGACTCTCTCCGCGGGCGCTCGACGACATAGTAGGGAAATGGGTGAACATATATTCCTTCAGCAAAGCCGTCACCGAAGGTCTGGTCGAGGACTTCGGTAAAAAGAGATCGTTACCCTGCCTCGTGTTCAGGCCTTCCATAGGTAAGAATATAATGGCGCCCGTTAAATTTCATTAACCATAGAACTTCGAGCGACTTATTGTTACGAACCTCGTGTGGTCGTGGACAGTTACGGAAACGCTGGACGAACCGATCAGAGCCTGGACGGGGAACATGAACGGACCGACCTCGTTGGCCGTAGGAGTTAATATAGGCGCGTTACACGTAATGCATTTCGACGAGAACGTCCATGTGGATTTCATTCCGGGCGACTACTCGACCAACTGTTTTTTGGCGATCATCTGGGACTACGTCCGGCACAGGTACTACAGAGACGCGCGATTCGTAGACGGTCAATAAAACGATCGATCGACGGTTTTTAGAGAAACGGACGAGCCGCAAGTGTACAACTACGGGTCGTCCGATTGGCAACCGTTCGTTGCTAAAACGCTCACGCAGAACTGCGGTGCCGCGGTCGAGAAATATCCCTCGTCAAAGATGATATGGTACCCCACGTATTACCAGGCTTCCAACAAATATGGATTTTTTCTACTGCACTTTCTTTGGAACGTGATTCCCGCGATCGTCGTCGACGCGATCTTGCTGACTCGAGGGAAGAAGCCGAAGTGAGTAGTAATCGACGGGTTTTAACCGTTCGCCGATTAATATCGTACGTACGTTCCGATAGGGCGACCAACATGATGCTCAAGATGGACAAACACCACGAGACTGTGTTTTACTTCATCTGTTCGAGCTGGATCGTGAAAACGGAGAAAGCGAAACGTCTTTTCAGTCGTATGAACGCTACCGACTCGAGGCTGTTTATGTTCGACTTGAGACGAGTAGACTGGACCAAGAAGATGGAGATGTTCGCGCTCCTCACTCGCCGCCTTATGAAAGAGTCGCCCGATACGATTCCCGCGGCACGGAAGAAGCTCCACATGTTGCGGAAACTACATTACACCGTCGTTACTCTACTCGGACTTTTCTCTCTGTTCCTTTTGTACAGGATAATGCGTAACTTGTCTCTCGTTTGATGCAGTAAACGTATTACGAAAATTTATTGAGAACTCTGAATTGAGATTTCTGAAAATCGAACCCGGGACAGCCGATCTCCGGGAGCATGTTCAAGAAAACACCTTTTCCGGTGTGGACAATATCTCGGAACTGGATTATTTGAAAGACAAGAACCAAAAATTTTTTGTTAACATATGACATTACCTCCTAGTAATTAATCGTTCGGTTTTAAGAATTGTGCTCTAAGGATTTTTCGCCCAAATTTTCCCACTAAATTGTTTATAAAGCGAGAAATATTTGTCGGATCGAGATAAAATTTGTTATGAACATTCTTGAACGTATGTGCATTAAGAGAAAATAAAAAGAAATTTTTTATATAACTCCTTAATTGCTATTGAAGGGTCGAGGATAATTGAAAGAATATCGCAACACCGTTGTTATATATAGAATAATACTCTTTATTGTTTTTGATAGTTTTATTGTTGTTGTTGTTGTTGTTGTTGTTGTGGTTGTTGCTGTCGTCCATATCGTGCGTCATTCTCTTCAGGTTAATAATCTTTTAGCGCTGCGTTTCAGATCGTTCTGCTGCTGGTGATTGAAATTTTGATGGAACGGTACCCGATACAACGTCACAACATTTTTTAGTTCAAACAAAGATTCGAGAAACGAACGAAGAAAATGAAATGACGAGGACGCGTCCGATCACTCGAGTCGCGTCAGCTTCGTATCGTGCATAACGTCGGCCACTTAGGACTAGAGCGATTGCAATTCGTGCAGATTTAATTTGATTCCTTTCTTAATGCTGTTTTCCTATGCTAGCGGCAAGCGCGTAATGAGACGAATCGCGTTTTCGATTGAAATGATTATTTAAATTTGTTTAATTCCTTTGTCTTGCCTCTCGTCGTTAACTCATTTTTGTTTTCCTCAATCGTTCGACGATCGTTCGTTTGCGTTTCGTGGCCTCGGACGCGACACGATACTCGTCCACCGNTCCTATGCTAGCAAGCGGCAAGCGCGTAATGAGACGAATCGCGTTTTCGATTGAAATGATTATTTAAATTTGTTTAATTCCTTTGTCTTGCCTCTCGTCGTTAACTCATATTTTTTTCCTCAATCGTTCGACGATTGTTCGTTTGCGTTTCGTGGCCTCGGACGCGACACGATACTCGTCCACCGGTCGAGTGATCGGCGACGCGTTTCATAGATACAATTCGTGTGCATCTTAAAATTTGTCCTAGTTCTATTAAAATCGCGGCGCGCACGGCGAACGCGTCCCATCGGGGCCACGTCGAGTCCAGACAATTATTCTAACGGCGGCTAAATTAATTTCAAGATGAAATCGCATCCGATTGTACAGAAAATGGTATTGCGTCTTCCTCCTATTGACGGAATCGACGTGATCCCTCGCGGAACGCGTGTTTCGCTTCACGCGCCTCCCGCGATTTCGATGCAAACTTTTCTTCATTTTTTTCTCTCCACCCCTTTTACTCGCTCTCTCGCGCGCTTGTTCCCTGTCGCTCGCCACTCATTCTCTCTTTCTCTCGCATCATCTTTTTTGTTTCTTTTAATTAATTAACTCTCTATCTTCCTGTTAACCGTCTTCTCCGCGCTACTATTTACAATGTACAATGTTCGTGTGTTCGTCCCGCCTGTCCTAGGTTCGCGCTCGCCACGGGACTCCCGCAGACCCTCCGACCGATCGTTCNGAGCTGATCCTCGGCTACGCGTCGTGGTAATAGGAACTTAATCGTACGTCCTCGCGGCAGCCCGATTCGACCGAACGTCAAATAACTACGTCGACGATAAAACACGATCGAAGCCGATTCGTCGAACGCGACGAGTCGACGTAATGACGCGATCATCGTTAAAAGAAAAGGCAATTGCGTTTTAAAGAACATTTCGCGCGCTTCGATCCGAATAAGAATTTAATCGACGGTGAACGCGTATTTGCCAAGGGATCGGTTCCTCGCGCGGCTGACCGATTCGGGTCTGAAGAAGTAAAATAGATCTGTGTACGCGCGGTGATTGCATCGACGTCTACGTTCGCTAAAGTAAAAACGATCTGGAAGAACGTTTTATGGAAAACGGATGTACGGTACGGTCAGCTGGTCGTGCGAGATGGACGCGATATCTTCCGGGGTGCGCGCGGCCGAATTGAATTTCTAAATGGAAATCGCGCGGGCCAGGCGTGAGCGATTAGCGATTAGCGATTAGCGGGTGGAGCGCGTCATCGGGAACGATATTGCTCGGCGAGCTCTCCGCGAGTCCCCGTGTCGCCGCCTCTCATTTATATCGCTTACCACGGTAAATATATATAATAATCTTATATATATACTTCTTGTTTATATATAATATATAATAATATCTTATATGTATATTTTCTTCACATTATATCTATTATATCATCTTTTTTATTTCCGCTTAACCGTACTTCTGCGCGTTCTATTTATACTATTTACAATGTATATTCTCGTTTTAACCCATCCTCCGTCTCTCGCTTAATAATCCCCGTAGAAGTGTCCGTAGCACACGAAACCCCCTGACCCCGTACCCCCGCCCGACCGTCGTCTTCTCCGTTTTCGCGCGTCTGAACGCGTGCAACGTCGAACCACGCAATCCGCCGTCCTCTCGCACGTGTTTCTTCGACGCCGGACGCGCAGGACCGTCTATATCGATCGTCCGTCTTCAGGCATTTGAGACTAAAATTAATTTAGCGTGTCCCGCGGTCGCCGTCGACGCACCCGCGAGACGCTCCAGCGCGATGGACGAATTTTTGAACAATCTAGCTTACGCCGGCGCGTCCCGCGGCCGCTCGCTCGGGCGCCCGCCGTCGACCCTGCGGAAAAACGACGTCTCCTAAACCGCTACGCGCGCCTCGCCGTCGAGCACGCGTACGTTTTCGTTAGAATTTCCCAAGCCGGGCTCGACCGCGTCGCGTGTCCCGCGAGATTATGTACGAACACACACGTCCGCTCGCAGACCGAATCCGTGGCAGAGACACCCGATGACCGCGGTCCCGTCGTACATGAGAACATTCTTCCTCGCTCCCGAGCGCATCCGCTCGATCGTGAATCACTGCGCGTTGGTTCGAGGACATACAAAAACTAGACTTCTTTTAAATCGGTGCCGCGTGGCGATCGAGGTTCAGAAAAATGTTCGTTCATGTCGCGAGGTTCGCGGACCATCGGAGTTCGACGCGTGCGTCTTTTCTTCCGAGTTCTCCGCACCGTTAAAGTAATATTGCTCGTTGTTTTGTGTGAAATGAGAAAGAACGAGGAGAGGAACGGCGGGGAGATAGAGGCGTGGCGAAAATTAGGAAATGACTCTCGCGAGGAACCGGATACGGGAAGGACGACGATGCGACGCGCGCCGGAGAACTGTTAGTACCGTGAAATCGAAAGAGTGGCAGAAGGTGAACGGAAGATTGAAAATCGCCGAGGGTTCGTTTTCAACAATTCGCTTTAACAATTATTAGACTTAGCACGTAGTGTATATCAATATACATCGAAGTTATCTAGCGTATCTTCATGTACAAACGTGTCCTCTGTATACAAGTGTGTCTCGCGTGTAGGTACGTATCGTATTCGTTTCTCCGCGTACGTATCGAATGTGTCGACTTAACATTGAATTAATTACAGTTTTAAATCAACCTCTGCCGCGAAACGTTTTACAACGTTTCTTCCTCTTCCTCTCTCTCTCGCTCGCTCGCTCTCTCACTCTCGCTCTCTCGCTCGCGCGTAAGTAATCAGTCGATTTATAAATTATTTATATCGCTTTAATATCGTTCGTTAGACTCGCTTTTAAAACGCTTAACTTCGATTTAAGTATAGCTGCTCGCTTGGGTTCAGTTAAATGGACGTTGAGGACGAGATCGCGCTCGGATCGCCGTTTCACCTCTTCGCGGGATGCGTCTCGTCGAATTTTTATCTGTAGCTTTCTTTGTCTCTTTCTTTCTTTCACCCTCAATAATTTCACCGTTGCCCACACCCTACGCGAGTGATCATTTTTGGCCGGCCTCGTGCTCTGCCCGTCGGCCACTCCTCTATTTTACAATAGTATTATGGTACATTTAATTATTTAACGGGAGATCAGTGGCGCGCAGTGGCCCGACGCGCGACGACGCCAACGGCCGACCGATTTTTAATCCCGATCTCTAAAATGCAGGTACATTTGTTAGCATCGTGCGCCAAAACACAGAACGCGTTCGCTCCAACATATTTCCGTCCACGGATCACAAACTCCGACGTTCCCCGTAATCTCGTAACGGCCCCGGGTCGGGTCCGCGAATCTCCGGGAACGTGCTCGACGACTAATCGCTAAACGTCGCGGCCGGGTACTCGGTTACCCGCGGACGATGGAGAGAGGAAGGAAAGGGGACGAGGAAAAGGGGGGGCGGGGGGAAATATGTTCGATCACGGTGTATCCTGTTCACGACGTCAGGACGTATCTCTAAGACCCCTCGACGAAGACTGCTGGCGATCCGTGCGAATTGTTTTACGCGCATGGCTCTGTGGATACAGAAATTGAAGCACCAGGGTGTGTATGATCGTCCTAGCACCATATCGACCTTACAGCTCTCCTCTGTTCTACTTCTCTGTCCCGATGCGTGTCTGTGTGTGTGTGTACATATGTGTATGCGTTCGTGTAATGTAGAATATAACGAAGTATATGCGAGTGCTATGTAAACGTGTACGCGTGTGTCGAGAGTGTACTAGTATAGGCCACGGCGGTTACGTCTTACGAGTGTAAATGTGTCAATGTGTCCGAGTGTATGGCATTTAATTTAATCGTCGCCTGGTTACTCATTTCGTTTCTCTCCTCTTTCGCAATACCGAAATAGAAAACATCGATCGATGGATGACGGAACACTTCCCGTTTTTTCCTTTTCTCTTTTTTTTTTCTTTGATTGACTGTCGCGATCGACGCCAAGACATCGCCGAAGAGTTCTCAACGTCGGCCGGCTAGGCGAGCGATACCGCGTTCACAAGATTTACTAAAAAGGAAAGATAGAAAAACGTAGGACGGGGGAGATCCGTCGTCGCGTCGTATATCACGTGTGTACAGTGCGTGGAACCGATATAACGAACGCTTAGAATTTTACATCGTTGCAGTCGTGACGAACCAATTCCACGTGTCTTCGAGTGCTTCTCTCACATCTCCTCTCGTTTTCAACTGACGCAACGACGACGCCTGATTTTTATACCGATTCCATCGACTGTACAGAGATCTGTCAGGGTTTCGTTTTCGTCGTCGTCGTTTTAGGGTGTCGAAGAGAAGGGTAGATCCTGTGTTACGCTCGTCTACCGTATCGCCGGCCCGGGGGCGTGAACGTTGAAAGCTCTGAGACTTTTCGCTTTTTCTTCTGTTCATTATACTCTATCGCACTATCATCTATCTCTCAACCGGCTTTTCTCGCGCGCACGCTTTCTCTCTCTCTCGCTCTCTCGCTCTCTCGCTCTCTTTGCGTCTGACGTGTGCCGGTGGCGACATTTCGAACGACCCGGGAACTCGCATTGCGTGCCGCCGAATTCGCAGGTGCAACTGCAAAAACAGATCGTTTCAATATATTATAGTATAGCCATTCTCGTAACGAGGTGCTCGTTGTTAATTACGGTGATGTACCAGAACTCCCGTTGTTCATCAAATATAAATTACGCTCTGTCCAAATGTTTTATGCGTTCGCTAGCGTGCGATCGTACGAGGGTAAACGTGGAATAATTTTGTACGCGATGAAACGATAAACGGTGTCAATAATTGGGAACAACGTGAGCTCGGGCAGCATCGCCGATTTAGAAATTGTAATCACCTCAGTTGCTTCGAATTCTAAAAACATAATCCCGATGCGGCACGAATCATCCCCAGCTGCACCTGCGAGCACGGCGCTTGGGTACCACCCTCCTCTCCTCCCCCAGTCGGGAGGAGCGGACTTCCTGACCCATGCTGGCTGTTACCGAGCGTTGCAGAAGTGCAACGTAACCGAGATAATCGATCGGTGCGTAATTGACACGGAACGGTAATAAATAAGAAAAAGAAGACCTCCCGAAGAGTCGTCGGTGTACCAGGCGCGTTTCCCGCGCGCGCGATCGAGAGCGGTCCGGCCGGATTCGTCGCCTCTTCCGTCTCTCGGGCCGCCGTCGCGGGGTTCAACGTTTGTGGTCGCTGCCGCGTCCTTTTCATTTGCTCTGCGGCATCAACGGGTAGAAATCGATGAGGTGACTCAACGATGTCAAGATCGGGGGCTATGATCCAACGCACATCAGCGATTCGTGCGTACTACTGCTACTTCCGGTGTTCACGCAGGCGCTGCCGACGTTGCTGCTGGCGCAGCTTCCGCCCGCGGGCGGCAAGTGCTGTTGCTGCTGCTGATGGTGGTGATGCTGGTGCTGCTGGTGGTGGTGCTGCTGCTCCTGGGCCGTCGTACTCCTCAGGATGTCGTCCGCGGACAGGGGCGTCAGCTTCCACCCGGGCATGAAATCTAAATCTAGGTCCGGACCAATGTCGACGTCCAGTAGCTCGTTATTGTTCAACGGGTCGAGGGGCGACTGGCTGGACAGGGAGAGAACGCTGCCCCAGTTGATCGAACGGCTGTCGTCGCTGTCGCCGATGCCCGAGTCGACGTCGGTCTCGTTCGAGGACGTCGGCGGCATGGGAAACGGCGTCAGCCTGCCCTGCTCCGGGGGTTGAAGCTGGGCCATCGGCGCGGGTATCACCGGCTCCATGGGCGGCGGACTCCTGTCCCTCTCCATCTCGCGTTCCAGGTGCCTCAGCGTGTTGCAGATGAGGACCGATCGATGAAGGCTGGGGTCGGGGAACTGACGATACCTCGCCAGCTTGCACATAGAAATGTTCAGTACCGCTAGCCGCCTCTGCCTGTAACAGGCCCTGCCGCGGCGGCACCAGCTCGACCTCGAGCCCTCGCAGCACCTTTCGTTCGCCCGGTAGCTCGAGCCGAGCTCCAAATAACTCTTCCCGTTCTCCTCCCGCCGTATCGTCGGCGGCTCGTAGTGATGAGGCGCTGCTCCCCACTGGGGCTGAGGCCTCGACAGCTGGCTGTAACCGTTGTTACCGGCCGGGCTGCGCTGATGATGGTAATAATGCTGCGGGTGATGGTGCAGGTGCGCCACCGTGGACGGAGGTGGCGCCGACGTCGGCGTCGACTGCTGCTGCTGTTGTTGCTGCTGCTGCTGCTGTTGTTGTTGCTGCTGCTGCTGCTGCTGCTGTTGCTGCTGCTGCTGCTGATGCTGTTGCTGCTGCTGCTGCGTCGTCTGATGCTGCTGCTGCTGCTGCTGCGTCGTCTGCTGCTGCTGCTGCTGCTGCTGCTGTTGCTGAGGACTCGTCGACGACGGCTGACAAGAATTTGTCTGCAAGCAGGGCGGACTGACTTCCATGTCGTAATAAGAAGCCGCCTGGTTGAGCGGGGGCGTGTAACTGTCCTCCATCGCCCACCAGCTACCCTCCACCCGGCCTAACTTCGACGGGCTCTCGCCCATGTCCATGTCGAACTCCATGCAGCCCACACCTCCCTCCAGTTTACGTTTTCCTGCCGTGGCCTGCAGACCCATCATTGCACAACTCTGAAAACATAAGACGCGGAATCAGTACACCTGTACGAACTCGCCTTTTATATAACAATGCAATGATGCACATTATGATACATGTCTTTGAGTTCAATGAAATATATTTAAACAGGGGGAAGGCGGTCGTCGCGCCGGGATATGGATAGAGCAGCGGAATTTGATAGCAACGGGGAAAGATTCGTAAGCGAAGCTGGGGACGTCTCTCCTCGTCGGAGGATTTAGTGGCATGATCGCGAGAGACCTTGTCGGGCCTCGACGCTGAGCACGAGGAACAGGCAGAACGGCGTGACTCAGAGGGTCGGCTCGCTGACAGACGTTCGAGAATGACGTCAGGCGTCTCCCTACCCTACTCTGGAAGAAGTCATCGTTGGAATGGATGATCGAGTGGGCATGGAAAGAGAAGGGANTGAGCGGGGGCGTGTAACTGTCCTCCATCGCCCACCAGCTACCCTCCACCCGGCCTAACTTCGACGGGCTCTCGCCCATGTCCATGTCGAACTCCATGCAGCCCACACCTCCCTCCAGTTTACGTTTTCCTGCCGTGGCCTGCAGACCCATCATTGCACAACTCTGAAAACATAAAACGCGGTATCAGTACACCTGTACGAACTCGCCTTTTATATACCAATGCAATGATGCACATTATGATACATGTCTTTGAGTTCAATTAAATATATTTAAACAGGGGGAAGGCGGTCGTCGCGCCGGGATATGGATAGAGCAGCGGAATTCGATAGCAACGGGGAAAGATTCGTAAGAGAAGCTGGGGACGTCTCTCCTCGTCGGAGGATTTAGTGGCATGATCGCGAGAGACCTTGTCGGGCCTCGACGCTGAGCACGAGGAACAGGCAGAACGGCGTGACTCAGAGGGTCGGCTCGCTGACAGACGTTCGAGAATGACGTCAGGCGTCTCCCTACCCTACTCTGGAAGAAGTCATCGTTGGAATGGATGATCGAGTGGGCATGGAAAGAGAAGGGAGCCGTGAACGGCGATCGCGGGGACAGGGGGATGGTTGCGTTACTCATGGGTTCAATCGGTAAGCATGCGGGTCCCTTGTGAAATACTCTTCACCGCGTTTTATCTCCCACCCCGTCGTCGCGTTTCCTTTTTCTTCTCTTTAAAGATACGCGCGTTAAACGTTCAAGAAAAGAAAATTATTCTCGGCCGATCGTGTTGCAATTCTGAGGAGAGATTTTGAATCTCGTCGAAGAAACGATTTTTACGACGAAACCGTGAAAATAGGGAAAGGGCCCAGCCAAGGGGAAGGTAAGAGCTTCGGAGGCGTAATTAGAAATGGCAAATTCGTTTGAGAGCCACTGGGGACGTAACTGGCTGAACGAATCGCCACGAGATGTCATCAGCGACACGTTCGTCGTTTTGTCGGGTCCACGTGGTCTGCACATGACGTTTGATTTCAGTCGGGGGGAAAAAAAAAGGCAAAAACAGAAACGGAGGGAATGGAAGCCGCAGAGCGCGCGTAGGGGATGCACGGCACCGCGAACGTCATTTAAACAGATAATCGATGCGTTACGTTGTCCGAGCGGCGTGTGTGCGACTGGCAAGAAGAACGGCGAGAAAGGAGGGGAAAAAAGTTCCGAGGAAACGAGCAATACGCCGTCAGAAACGTAGACGATACCGCGGCGGAACGAGATATCGGAACCAAGAGCAGCGGTGCGGCTGGAAATTTCTCGAGACCGGGAACGCGGGAAAGCGGCGGGCTATTAAAAATAAAAGGGCACGGGCACGCTTTCTTAGGAACGATTTAGAGATTTCCAAGAGCGACTGTGCGGCCGTTAGCAGCGAACGACTCAATCTCGACGTCGACAGCGTACATCCGCCGCGGCGGCCTACTTGGAATACGACTCGCTCGCGAACCTCGTTCTCCTACCAACAGGGTCGACCAGTCCCAGAGAGCTCCGCGAGAGACGATTCGCGGAATCGCCGGGAAAACAATGCTCGATCGTCGGCCGATTTCGCCTTCCGTCGCGGTGAAATTAACTGAGTTTTCTCACCCTTGATCGCGACCGGATCGGTCGACGTTCTCCGATAAACGGGAAATCGCAGTATACGTCGGATTCGTCTCGACCGCCGCGGCGGACGCGGGAATTCAGAGGGTTCACGCGCGCATATTTGCGAAACGTAGACCGGCCGGGCACTTGTTGAATCGAAACGGGCACCGGACGGTTGCTGCGGGGGTTTACCGCGTAACGGATTAGCTGTGTGTGGCAGAAATGCCCGGCTCTTAACCGGCCATAAATCAAAGTCAAGAAGCGTGCCCGTCCTACTCCGTTTTCCTCTCGCGAAATCTTCGAGGGTTGCGCGCGACCCGCTCTCTTTCATCCGGTGAATCTTTTCAGCTTCGCCCCCGGTCAAACCGAGTGCCACGGCAGAGAACGTCGCAAAATTGTTTCGAGCAACCGCGCGCGTCCAAAAAGTTTTTTGTAAAGCGAAAGAATTGACCCGAGGAGTTTAGGGATCGACGAACGTTCGGTGGTATAAACAAATTCGGACCAATTCCTGTTTTATCGCGCGGAATGTGGGTCAATGGGATAAACGTGAGAGAAGTACCAGAACTAGAAAAGATTCATGACGACTGCGCTCGCAATAAGATAATGCTCACCGCGTGGAGCCTATCTAGACAGGCTCTTTATGCGCGAGGAGATTAATAAAGTCAAGCTTTACGTCACTCCGTGTAAAATCGAGCCAAATGGTACTTCGTACTTTTCGTTTCGCTTACAAAACTCGACGTACGGGTGGATAGCGATCGAAATATGCACGTAGAATCCCGCGTCCTTAAATTAGATTTTTTTTTTTTTTCTGTAGCGACTCGGAAGTTGGGATTCCGCGTTAGTCGCGATAAGTAGCGAGCGCGGTGGAGGAGAATCAAAAGTAGAGAAGGTTTGCGGTGGATCCGGCTATGCCTGACGATGAGGTAATGTTTGCTACACGAATCAAAGCTATCTAGTCAGCCAAAGAACGAACACACACGAAGAGCCCCCGTCGCTCGTTGCCTCGTAGATAAAACCAGCCAGTGTATGGCGTCGGTACATTCCTCGGCTATACGCGTGTAGAGCGTGCGCTAGGCGACCGCCAACATACTAAAACTATCATTTTACTAAATCCGACAGAATACAATTTTGATTATACTCTCCGTTAAATAAATCCCATGCCTTCAGGAAGAATTTTAGAATTTGAATTAGCGTATACTTGGATTTATTTCGTGAATTTTTGCTGTAGGAAATATAGAGCGTCGACGAATTCGCTTTCGAATTCGAAATTGCGCAGCGGATAGAACGCAATCGGTTCGCGGGTCGGTGCGAAAATTTTCTGCGCTGCACGGCAGCCGCGGCAGGAGGAACGACGTCCAAGGCGAGGCGACGTTGGTCGGCAGTCATGACAACATGACGTCAACCGGCCGTGTGTTATTTTCGAAAGGGGACTCGAGCATTGTGCCGCCTGCTGGCGAGATCGCCAACAGCGGGAAACAGCTCGAAACGTCGACGGGGAACGAAGTCGCGTCGCGCTATCACGCCAACAAATAACTTTGCGATACACGACGTATTATAATTATTAAACGCGATTCCGTCGACGTTCCACCGGAAACCGAACGATCCTCGCAAACCGCCCTCACAGAAAAACGGGGCACAGGTTTGATTTAGAATCGGCTTAGAAATTCTCTATAAATTTATGTTCGTTTAAGTTTATGTATATTTTCTCGAATTTCTTTTGTTCATTTTTTTATGGTTGATTGTTTTACAGATTTATATCCACTGTCATAATGGACATCATGTCCGACTAATAAAGAATTTAAAGAATAAAAATAAGATAAAGATAGAGAAGTGAAATTCCATTGACGCGACTTAAAGGTCTGTGAATGAAAATTGTCAACTGCATCGACATAGATCCGTGAGGCATTGAAAGTTGAAAAGGGACGGGAGCTCGCACGATCCCGGCGTAAATAATCGTCAAACGTTTCCCGTTTAAACATATATGAATTATGCAATCGTTGAATTTCGTTACGCGATGTGACGCAAGAATCGAGTCCCGAACGCGGCGCGCGGTGGTTTCTTCGAATGCGAGAAGTAACCACGAGTTTTGTTCTCGCGCTAACGATCCTGGAAGCTGGCCGTCGAGCCGAACCGTACGCTTCGTTCGTTTTAAAACGGTATAAAGTCCAAAGCCAGATTAATGCTGCGCTATCTCGCCGAGCGGATAAGATTGCCGGGGAGCAGAGACTCGGGCCTCAAGGACTACCGCAAATCGCGGGCGCGCGCGCGCGCGAGCGCTCGTCGCGAATTTTCAAAAACTTCGCGTCGTTCTAGTGTTTTACGAACGATTTTCGAAACTCACGCGAATTTCTTCGAATACCGGTTCGATCGCGGAAACGAATTGCTCGAGGTTTACGCGAGCAAGACGTTTTCGCGAACGTTTTTGTTCTACTTAAACGAAAATTCCGGTCCCCGAAGAGGCCACCGTTGGATCGTTGACCCAGTTTCGCGGTGCGCACGCGACGCAACATTTGCAGCCGCGAAAATACGAATAGTGGAGCACCCATGGGTATACGCAGCGCGAGCGGAGAAGTAAATACGCAGAACGCACACTCGCCCGTTGCTTTGCCCCGTGCGTTCCTTTGTGCAAACGTACCTACGTACCGGCTATGTGCAACGATAAATGCTAGCCTATATACTAGGCTCTGGCGAGGAGGAGGAGGAGAATCTACGCGGCCCTACGTTCGCGGGGATGAATAAAGAAAGGTCTCCGAAACAGGAGGGTCGCTTCCCCTATAGAAATGGTTCTCACCCTCCGCGGCGCACGACGAAGGGAGATCGTCGCCCGGTCGGGTTCCCTTTGAACGTCGCCGAAGTTGAGAACCGGGGGACGCGCGTAATCTGTAGGGTAGGGTGCCCGGCATCTGCGGTGTGCCCCGAACGAAGGGTTCCGCACCCCGAGCTCGGAGAATGGAGGGCGACCGTGGGGCAGGAAAATTGGGAGAACGAAGAAACGGAAATGTAGTCGGCTTCTTACCGTCGTCCCCTCCGAACGTTAAAATAAAGAGATCGAAAACGAAGATGCGACGTTTCGAACCACCCCCGTCTTTCTCCCACTCGATTTCTCGATGACTCTGGTTTAATTGGTTTGGGAGGCTCCCTTCCCTCAAATAAATATCGTCGGGACGAACGCATCTTAATGTTCAAAGAGCGAATTAATTTTTTTTTATCTCGATTCACTTTACTTTAAGTAAAAATATATGTACGCGCGGTTGTCGCGAGTCTTATTATAATTTTCCAATTTCTGTTGTTACGCGTTCGGTGGAAAACAAAATTTCACACGTTTCCGAGTTGCGGAACGAGTCTCGATAAATCGATATCGTCGGAAAAGCGAGGCCTGTTCGAACTTCATTTAAATCAGCAAAACTATTCCATCGCATGCCAATCCGTCAGGCACCCCGCGGGAAACCGCACAACCCCTTTGCGAGGCAAAAATAGAAATTGTACCGTTCAACTCGATACCTAAAAGAAGATATTGCAATTTCCGAACTCCGAATTTAAATACCGGCGAACCCGGCCCGCCGATACACAAGATAAAATCGTCCTGGAAAACGGTATAGTCTTCCTTAAAGCATGTCCTCATCTACTATTTATACGAGCGAAATCGTCGAAGCGATTAGCCGAATTTTCTGCATTTATAAACAACCGAATGTCCGCGTATTGTATTTTATTAAATCGACCGCCGCGAACGCTTCGCTCTCCCAGTAATTAAATCTAATTCTCGTCGGCCGTTCGATCGACGATCGAGCCTCGCGAAAGTCCACCTGACGCGGTGTCGGCTGCTCATTTTTGTTAAAACGCACGACGAAAAGATTGTTCACTTTCAACCGGCGAAGAACACGAGCGCGCAGATGTAAACACGCACGTGCACGCACACGTGTGGGTGGCTACCTTTGTCGTGTGGGAAGAAAGCCGTACAGTACGGGGCTCGGTGAAAGAGAGAGAGAAAAAAAAGAGGGGCCATATGGCAGACAACGGACGGCACCCCTATGTGTGGGAGCCCTCCCTTTCTCATGCATAACTCCGACCCCTCGAGCTTTTTTCGCGCAGCATCTTCCTGCTTACACGTGCACACAATGCAGCGAAACTTCGATCCGACTAAATCAAAGATTTCCAATCTCCATTTATCGAATGACAACTAATTACCTGGATCCCTTCTCTGTTCTAGTACGAAAAGAATTTCCAAAAATGTACTCTTTCCAACGTCCAAAGACGACGCGATAATGGCTACGGTTCACTAATAAGAAACACGTTTGAGGAACTGAATTGTATGATATGAAATTTGGAATGTGGACGATCGGCGCCGCGACGATTAGAGGAGGTGAAGAGGAAAAGAAGCACGGGCGGGAAAACCTGTTCGGGACGAGTGGGCGCATTGGAAGTTTACGAGATGGCCATCGTAGGACAAGATGGTTATACGACGGGTCGCAGGTGCCCTCGCTAAATAATACAGGCATACGCGGAGTCGTGCGAAGTTGTACGAGTGGGACGGGGCCCGGTCGCAAGGTGCATTCGGGCCCGAGCGGCTAGCAGGTAGCTTTCGCGTGACGAATTCTTCACGCACACACACGCTCGTCTATTGTACGCCGAGCGTGAACGCATGAATAGGGGTTAAATCGCGAAAGGACAGAGATCTCTCGTACGAGAGTTTAATTGAACGTAGATTTCGCGGATCGCGACGAGTTACTCGCGTTTCGGTGGTCACGAGCGACGAGACTCGAGAAATCGAGGGTAAATTTTGCAAAAGTTCAGCGTCGATCACGGAGCGATCAAGGTTTCATGGAATCGCGTTATTGGGAACACACCGGAGGCCGACGTCGACGCGTCGTCAATGTTTCACGGCGAGAAACACCGAGGAGAATTCCATTTACGACGTCCAGGCGGCCACCTGATCCCGTCGATCGATTCGCGGGGATGATCTATATTGTTCCCCGACCTCGCGGTCGAACCCCCTTCGAAAACCAAAAACGTACGATCGCGAATCGACGAATACACGACCGGACAAGAGAGAGACACACGCTTCTGAATTCAGTTCGAGTCATATCGCTTATCTTGGCCGTCGTGTATCTTGGTTGACTAACCGAGATCGATAAAGGCACGTACCTACGTGGCACGCCGTCGATAAAACGTGAAAAGAAATCGCGAACTCCGCGCAATAACGTCCTTCCCGGAATACGGATTCGACCCTTATCCGCGTCGCGTCATCGCCGGTTCGGTTTGCGCGAGCCGCGTCTCCGCGAAAAAGGGATGAACGACGCGTAGGATCGGACCTGTTGCTGTCCAGCGACGTTTAATATTAATCGCGTACACGACCCCCCACGCAGTTTCTTAATCCCGGCGGAAACTTGGTAACTCTAAAACCCAGTCCCCGAGGAATTTATAGTTGTCTTCTTTTCGGGGTTCGTTTCGAACCCGGTCGCAAACCCAAACCTGAGGAGAGAAAGCCCGAAAAAATGGGAGGGTACCCTTCCGTTTCGGACCGCGGGGATCTCTACCTGGAGTCAGGTAGAAAACGGTCGTCCAGCGTTGTTCGTTGACGAGGGTTGGACACGGGGCCGCATCAGGAGAATCTTCCTTTCTCGTCGTAAAAGGTCCCTTAGACCCGGGCCTGAAAAGGCCCAGTGATTCTCAAAATTTACGATTCGCTACACGCTAGTACGCCGAACTAACCATTCCTAGACTATTGACAGCAGTTTGAGACCGCGGTATTTCTGCCTAAACTCTTAGAAACAGAGTTCTCTGACCTTTTACAGAGACACACATTCCCCTATTTCGTACGCAACGTTCAAAGCTAACGACCTGCGGAGTAATTAGCCGCTATCTCAGAATGAATCGTCGATGTGTTTGCGTCATATTTCAAAACGCGAACGGAGCCAGAGCTATTTAAAAGGTTTCAGGACGACCGTACTAATTGCCACGGTTTTCGCGAGGGAAACGGTTGAAGAGGTACATACCTTACCGTAGATAAGGTACAAAGGAGGAGTCACATTTTTTTTTGCGTTCAAACTGCATTCGGATCGCAACGATGTGTACCTCGATATCGAATTATCGTCGGACAGAACGAGAATCCAGCGACGAGAAAACGGACGGGGAGGACTCCGAGAACTCGGAAACTCTGACCAGTCATGTATTCGTCATACGGTAACGAAGAACTCTGACCGCGTCATCGAGCTACAAACAATGACTTTATCTTCGTGGAACTTGAAAGCGAACGTACGTATCTCCGCTTTTAACTGTCGATCGTATTTGCGCCCGAGAATTCCGGAAGAAGAGACAAATTCGAAAACGGAAGTTCGAGAAATAATTTCTTATGCAACATAGAGAATAGAAAGAATGGAAGAGGTAATGATCGACAACGACGGCTCGTGTCATCTCTTTCTTTACCCCTTTTCTTTCCTCGGTCTTCTGCCGATCTCTAAAAGAAAATAAAGGAAGAAACATAACTGGTGACAGTTACACAGCTCAATGACAATAGAGAAAAAGCTTCGGCGTAGCGTGTCGCAAGCTACGGGGCCTCAGGTCTTCCCGGGAGAGTTCCGCAGACAGGATTTTCGGCCCGTATTGTTGGATTCGGGGTAGTGCCGCCCGTATATACCCTCGCAGCCAGGGAGAAACGAGGGTTAGAACCTTTTATATGGCGAAGGGTCGCCAGTCGGCTATCGGCCCCGGCTCCTTTTGTCTGGTTCGTCGAAGCGACAACGGAGAGAGATCCCCTCGTCAGCCGGACGGACCGACCGTGCCTGCCTGCCTGCCTGCCTGCCTGCCTGCCCGCCTGTTTGCCTGCTGCCTGTCCTCTCTGACTGACGAGTCCCGACTGAGCCGACGCGAACGGAAACGAACTTTTACCCGAGAGCTTCCCTACGTTCCAACTTGGGACAGAATCAAGCTACAGAAATCCCCTGATCGTACCAATTTTCGGACAAAGCTCTCGCGGGGCCGATCGGAGATTCGCGAACTGCCTATTAATCCTGTCGATGTCTGACCGATTCTCGAACGGTGCTAAGACGATTTTGAGTTTCTTCCGAGGGAACGGTTTCCCGTCGCCGATTCCGAACGGTTCGATCGCATGGAATATTGAATATTAACGTTTGAACAAATTGCCGCTGAAGCAGGTATCGCGTCGAAAGAGGAAAAGATCCTAGAAAATGGCGGCGAAGAAGCCGCGCCTGTGCTCATCAACGCGGCGGACTCTTCTCCTGGTGGAACCGAGTGGAAGAGTTTACTGTTAACCGGTACACGTACACAGAGACCGTCTAAGCGCAGAAGCTGTGTACAACGGCTTTGCTAGCTGGTCGAACGAGCGTCGAACACACGGGCGTTCGCCAAGCTCGCTGGCTAGAGGCTAGGCCAACGCAACGCAGGCCCGGTTGGGTGTTGGTGAAAGGTGTGGCCGCGTTGGCTACACAAGAAAACGAGAATGCGATATTCCGGCTGTTCGTATTCGCGATATTCAAGCAAATACACGGGGAACTCGGCTCGGCCCGTAATCGTTCGCATCCTGTTGCTCGATCGCTGTGTTCTTCGTTTCCGAGATGCGTTACAACATTTCTCAAGGAAAATCGAATCAATTCGAAACGAACGATTTTCATCGCGCGTAGATCGTTCTCATAAAAAAAATCTATCGAATTTTTAGCGCAGATGTCGTATCGATCGAAAGATTGTACGAAGCTAGGGACAACGTTCACGAACGTAGCTATTACTTCTTTAAGACCGCGGTTCGATGTGATTCATGTTTGGCTCTTTGTTAAACTGCATTTTGGTAAATGAACGTACGGGCTATTCGCGCGATAAATCTTTGAAACAAGGAAGAACGGTAGAAGATATTCGCCCGTAGCGGTACCGTCCTTGCACGATCGCCTCCGGCAATACCGGCCCCGGTCGTAACTGTTCCCGTATCCTGCCGCAGCTATTCCTAGCTCGAGCAAAGTGCAACTACATTAAGGAAATTATAAGATGTTGAAAATTACGCCGAATATGTGCTGCAGCACTTCGCGCCGTGAGAACGAATTCTATCGATATTCTTTGTGAAACGTCTGCACGAATATTTCTTAGGACGAGTCTCTTTGTTGGAATTGCGATTAGCCAGTGGCTGGTGCATGTCCTGTCGACACCACGTCGAACGTTACCGATATCGTCTCGATCGCCGGTGTAGAACAGTGGATAACGACGTNTTCTCATGCATAACTCCGACCCCTCGAGCTTTTTTCGCGCAGCATCTTCCTGCTTACACGTGCACACAATGCAGCGAAACTTCGATCCGACTAAATCAAAGATTTCCAATCTCCTTTTATCGAATGACAACTAACTACCTGGACCCCTCCTTTGTTCTAGTACGAAAAGAATTTCCAAAAATGTACTCTTTCCAACGTCCAAAGACGACGCGATAATGGCTACGGTTCACTAATAAGAAACACGTTTGAGGAACTGAATTGTATGATATGAAATTTGGAATGTGGACGATCGGCGCCGCGACGATTAGAGGAGGTGAAGAGGAAAAGAAGCACGGGCGGGAAAACCTGTTCGGGACGAGTGGGCGCATTGGAAGTTTACGAGATGGCCATCGTAGGACAAGATGGTTATACGACGGGTCGCAGGTGCCCTCGCTAAATAATACAGGCATACGCGGAGTCGTGCGAAGTTGTACGAGTGGGACGGGGCCCGGTCGCAAGGTGCATTCGGGCCCGAGCGGCTAGCAGGTAGCTTTCGCGTGACGAATTCTTCACGCACACACACGCTCGTCTATTGTACGCCGAGCGTGAACGCATGAATAGGGGTTAAATCGCGAAAGGACAGAGATCTCTCGTACGAGAGTTTAATTGAACGTAGATTTCGCGGATCGCGACGAGTTACTCGCGTTTCGGTGGTCACGAGCGACGAGACTCGAGAAATCGAGGGTAAATTTTGCAAAAGTTCAGCGTCGATCACGGAGCGATCAAGGTTTCATGGAATCGCGTTATTGGGAACACACCGGAGGCCGACGTCGACGCGTCGTCAATGTTTCACGGCGAGAAACACCGAGGAGAATTCCATTTACGACGTCCAGGCGGCCACCTGATCCCGTCGATCGATTCGCGGGGATGATCTATATTGTTCCCCGACCTCGCGGTCGAACCCCCTTCGAAAACCAAAGACGTACGATCGCGAATCGACGAATACACGACCGGACAAGAGAGAGACACACGCTTCTGAATTCAGTTCGAGTCATATCGCTTATCTTGGCCGTCGTGTATCTTGGTTGACTAACCGAGATCGATAAAGGCACGTACCTACGTGGCACGCCGTCGATAAAACGTGAAAAGAAATCGCGAACTCCGCGCAATAACGTCCTTCCCGGAATACGGATTCGACCCTTATCCGCGTCGCGTCATCGCCGGTTCGGTTTGCGCGAGCCGCGTCTCCGCGAAAAAGGGATGAACGACGCGTAGGATCGGACCTGTTGCTGTCCAGCGACGTTTAATATTAATCGCGTACACGACCCCCCACGCAGTTTCTTAATCCCGGCGGAAACTTGGTAACTCTAAAACCCAGTCCCCGAGGAATTTATAGTTGTCTTCTTTTCGGGGTTCGTTTCGAACCCGGTCGCAAACCCAAACCTGAGGAGAGAAAGCCCGAAAAAATGGGAGGGTACCCTTCCGTTTCGGACCGCGGGGATCTCTACCTGGAGTCAGGTAGAAAACGGTCGTCCAGCGTTGTTCGTTGACGAGGGTTGGACACGGGGCCGCATCAGGAGAATCTTCCTTTCTCGTCGTAAAAGGTCCCTTAGACCCGGGCCTGAAAAGGCCCAGTGATTCTCAAAATTTACGATTCGCTACACGCTAGTACGCCGAACTAACCATTCCTAGACTATTGACAGCAGTTTGAGACCGCGGTATTTCTGCCTAAACTCTTAGAAACAGAGTTCTCTGACCTTTTACAGAGACACACATTCCCCTATTTCGTACGCAACGTTCAAAGCTAACGACCTGCGGAGTAATTAGCCGCTATCTCAGAATGAATCGTCGATGTGTTTGCGTCATATTTCAAAACGCGAACGGAGCCAGAGCTATTTAAAAGGTTTCAGGACGACCGTACTAATTGCCACGGTTTTCGCGAGGGAAACGGTTGAAGAGGTACATACCTTACCGTAGATAAGGTACAAAGGAGGAGTCACATTTTTTTTTGCGTTCAAACTGCATTCGGATCGCAACGATGTGTACCTCGATATCGAATTATCGTCGGACAGAACGAGAATCCAGCGACGAGAAAACGGACGGGGAGGACTCCGAGAACTCGGAAACTCTGACCAGTCATGTATTCGTCATACGGTAACGAAGAACTCTGACCGCGTCATCGAGCTACAAACAATGACTTTATCTTCGTGGAACTTGAAATCGAACGTACGTATCTCCGCTTTTAACCGTCGTTCGTGTTTGCGCCCGAGAATTCCGGAAGAAGAGACAAATTCGAAAACGGAAGTTCGAGAAATAATTGCTTATGCAACATAGAGAATAGAAAGAATGGAAGAGGTAATGATCGAGAACGACGGCTCGTGTCAACTCTTTCTTTGCCCCTTTTCTTTCCTCGGTCTTCTGCCGATCTCTAAAGGAAAATAAAGGAAGAAACATAACTGGTGACAGTTACACAGCTCAATGACAATAGAGAAAAAGCTTCGGCGTAGCGTGTCGCAAGCTACGGGGCCTCAGGTCTTCCCGGGAGAGTTCCGCAGACAGGATTTTCGGCCCGTATTGTTGGATTCGGGGTAGTGCCGCCCGTATATACCCTCGCAGCCAGGGAGAAACGAGGGTTAGAACCTTTTATATGGCGAAGGGTCGCCAGTCGGCTATCGGCCCCGGCTCCTTTTGTCTGGTTCGTCGAAGCGACAACGGAGAGAGATCCCCTCGTCAGCCGGACGGACCGACCGTGCCTGCCTGCCTGCCTGCCTGCCTGCCTGCCTGCCTGTTTGCCTGCTGCCTGTCCTCTCTGACTGACGAGCCCCGACTGAGCCGACGCGAACGGAAACGAACTTCTACCCGAGAGCTTCCCTACGTTCCAACTTGGGACAGAATCAAGCTACAGAAATCCCCTGATCGTACCAATTTTGGGACAAAGCTCTCGCGGGGACGATCGGAGATTCGCGAACTGCCTATTAATCCTGTCGATGCCTGACCGATCCTCGAACGGTGCTAAGACGATTTTGAGTTTCTTCCGAGGGAACGGTTTTCCGTCGCCGATTCCGAACGGTTCGATCGCATGGAATATTGAATATTAACGTTTGAACGAATTGCCGCTGAAGCAGGTATCGCGTCGAAAGAGGAAAAGATCCTAGAAAATGGCGGCGAAGAAGCCGCGCCTGTGCTCATCAACGCGGCGGACTCTTCTCCTGGTGGAACCGAGTGGAAGAGTTTACTGTTAACCGGTACACGTACACAGAGACCGTCTAAGCGCAGAAGCTGTGTACAACGGCTTTGCTAGCTGGTCGAACGAGCGTCGAACACACGGGCGTTCGCCAAGCTCGCTGGCTAGAGGCTAGGCCAACGCAACGCAGGCCCGGTTGGGTGTTGGTGAAAGGTGTGGCCGCGTTGGCTACACAAGAAAACGAGAATGCGATATTCCGGCTGTTCGTATTCGCGATATTCAAGCAAATACACGGGGAACTCGGCTCGGCCCGTAATCGTTCGCATCCTGTTGCTCGATCGCTGTGTTCTTCGTTTCCGAGATGCGTTACAACATTTCTCAAGGAAAATCGAATCAATTCGAAACGAACGATTTTCATCGCGCGTAGATCGTTCTCATAAAAAAAATCTATCGAATTTTTAGCGCAGATGTCGTATCGATCGAAAGATTGTACGAAGCTAGGGACAACGTTCACGAACGTAGCTATTACTTCTTTAAGACCGCGGTTCGATGTGATTCATGTTTGGCTCTTTGTTAAACTGCATTTTGGTAAATGAACGTACGGGCTATTCGCGCGATAAATCTTTGAAACAAGGAAGAACGGTAGAAGATATTCGCCCGTAGCGGTACCGTCCTTGCACGATCGCCTCCGGCAATACCGGCCCCGGTCGTAACTGTTCCCGTATCCTGCCGCAGCTATTCCTAGCTCGAGCAAAGTGCAACTACATTAAGGAAATTATAAGATGTTGAAAATTACGCCGAATATGTGCTGCAGCACTTCGCGCCGTGAGAACGAATTCTATCGATATTCTTTGTGAAACGTCTGGACGAATATTTCTTAGGACGAGTCTCTTTGTTGGAATTGCGATTAGCCAGTGGCTGGTGCATGTCCTGTAGACTCCGCGTCGAATGTTACCGATATCGTCTCGATCGCCGGTGTAGAACAGTGGATAACGACGTTCGCCACGACGATTTCGACGAAGTTCTGGTAAGCAAAAGGCGAAGGTGACTATATGGTTACCAGGGAAATTGCAAGAATTACGGGAAGTCGAAGAACCGTTTAAACTGCATCGGAGAATCGAACGTCGTTTCGAGCAACGAAATTCGCTTGCGCGAAGCAAGTCTTGGACACTCAATATGAGCAACGCGACACCGAACCGAGTGTTCGCTGTCAGCATGTCTACGATAGCCGGTAAACGACGCGACGAACTGTCGTCAAGGGAGTCAAAAATCAACTGTTAACGTGGCACGCGACGTTTACATCGATCGACAGAATCGACTCCTTATTCCAATGTGCAACGTTCGAATTCTGTTTACGGATTCGTGGCGAGATTCGAGGGTTTCGGATCGTTTTAATGGTCGAACTATCTAGGTAGCAGCGGCGTTACCCTCGCGATCGCTTTCACCGAGAGTAGCGCGCGCCGGTGGACGCGCCTTCGGGCCGATTTCGCCGGTTTTATGAAACAGAACCACGGCCACTCTCGATCGGGCCGTGGTCCATCGTCGACGATCTCCGATACGCGTCCTCCGACATCAGATCCGCGATGGAGGACGTAGAAGAAGTCGAATTCGAGCACGCCTGCGCTCGAGGAGACCAGAGGCAAGCAAAACAAGAGGCGACGGCGATACGAAAATAAAATCCGTCCCGGCGTTGCACGACTCCCGTTCCGACGACGACGGCAGCCAAGGTTACGTACGACGAACCAACGAGTCTCTTCGTGAAAGTCAAATTTGTAAAGCGTGTACGAGCGCGCGCAGCGCTAACTGGTGAAGGCAGCAGCAGCGGCGGCGGCGGCGAGGCGTCGTTTTTTCGACGAAGCATTCCTTCAAGGCTGCACCGTTACGGCTGACGTCTCGCCGATCTCCCAATGCTGGATCGCAATTAGCGATGAACCTCGCGGAGCCAATGGGAATCGACCGATTTCGACATGGATAAAATACCGTGTCCAGGATTATTATAGAAATGTTTTTTATGATCGACGACCGATACGAGATGTCCCTTTGTGATCGAGATCGAAAAAGAGAATTTGAATCTTTCGATAACGATTCCCTTTATCCTCCTGGTCTCGATGATGCGGCGTATCGATACGGCGAACGTATCGCGCAATAAAACGTGCCGGAATAATTATACAGGGGAAAGAGATCGAAGTATAAAAATCGAAATCGAACGTCTGCCGAATGAATTTGGTCGGAACGTCGGTGGGAGGAACCTCGGTAAAAGTATAGATATCGCGTCTTTAGCTTTTGATAGCGGTGTTTGCGCTCAAGGCTGCGCGGGAAGAGTGCCATGCCGTCGTCGATATCGCCGATGCAGCTCCGAGCAAGCACTCTAGAACGACGGCGAAGGCAGCAGCAGCAGTAAACGTAGACGACGTCGACGCCGAGGAACTGGCTCTGTCCCGCTGCCGTTACTGTTATTTTTAACTCGACGCCGACGCGTCGAGTCCGTAGTCTAAAACCGTCTACCCTCCTTCCTCCCTGTACGCCGCCAGAGCGACGAGTCTTTGCTACTCTTCTACTTCGTCGTCGTTTACTTCTACGGACACGACGGGAAAAGCCGACGCGCGCGCGCTCGTTTTCACCGAAATGGCATTCCTGCTCTTCCGTATCAATGGGAAATTAATTGCCAAAGCCTAATACGGTGTTTGTCTCGTTTAACGAGGCGCGCGTAGAATTCGTCCGCCGATAGCGGGGACCGTTGTTCGCCAGCGATTTCTTCGACGGGTTTTCGTTCGAACGCGGCTGCGATTCCGCGGAGGAATTCGTTGAAAACGTCGGGGCCGCGTAAGAATGCAAAGAAAATTCGTTTCGAAACCCAGTTTTCCCGCCAGTCGAGCCGGCAACGCTTCGCGGCCAGAGAAAATGAAGAAAGAACGAGAGGCCGCGATACCGGCGGCCGTCGGAGAACGAGAGGGGATGAGAACGGGAGACCTCGAAACGTGGCAACGCAGCGGCCGATGCGTCGTAGACTCGGTTCCGTACTGATACCCACGCTCTGAGGTCTCGCCGCGATGTCGCTCTTGCGCCGAGCAAAATACATGCCTCCGCACCAACTTTCTACTCGCTAGAATGGGGTTGTCAGCGCAACAATCGCACAACATACCAAAGGGTGGACTTTTTCCACCTATTTAATGGAAAATTCAATGCTGCCCCCCCCCGCCGTCTCGCAATCGCTATGATTATAATACGCGCACCAGCGGCGTGGTTCGTGAAATAATATTTCGAAACGCCAAGTCGATTCTCTGACTCAACGCGCCGTGGATCTCTTCGGACTGTCGAGAAACTTTCAAAGATCCTTCGTCCTTGCGACGCGGACGAAACACGTTTCACGAAAAATCGACGGTAGAATTTTTGATCCGCTCGTACGAGATATCTCAAAGATGTCGAATGAAAGTCCGATATAAAACGAGATTGTACTTTTCTCCTTGGAAAACGCGGCTGAAATTTGAAAGGTTCTAGCCCGGCGCGGTACCGTCGTTTCTTCGACGTCGGCCGGGGCAACTTTCTAGTTTAGCCGGTGTGTACGTGTAAGTAAGTACGTGGAGAACGTACACGCGTGTGCCTCTCCTTCGAACACGGGTACGCGACGGCATGGTTACAGCAACATGTGCGTGCCAGAGAACGTGCGCGCGCGACCGCTCGCGAGTCTTCATCGTGTGAGCATGTGTTTCTTTTTCTCTCGTGCGCTCGCTCTCGCGAGAGTGTGGAGGAAAACTGGTTCCAGGAGAATAGAGCAACTGCGCCTTACCAGCAAGGAACGGAGAGCAAGAGGAACGAAAGCCTCCTCGACACCCTCCTCTCTCGGTTTAACCCATTTGCATCCTACAATCCCATAAATATTAATACACGAATTAGTCCAATTTTTTCTGGGGGATAATCGTGGTCGCGCAGCGATCGATTGGACGATTCGATCGATATCATATTTTCTGCGATCGCCGGAAAAATGATCGTCGATAAAACACCTCGTAGCCGTTCGGAACCCGTCTGCAAGGACGTAGCGCAAGGTGCCATTCGACGCCAGAGTGTCGCTTCTCTTTCGGTTTCTCTCCGACGAAAGAAACGCGTTATATAATTATTTGTTGCGCGTAGTAAATATCCTCTCGAGTCTGAAGCAAGTCGCGAATTGAAAACAAAATGTTTAAGCGAGCTACACTTCCGCCGCTGTTTACTCCGATGGTTAACGACGCGACGTCGTAATTGAATTACGATACCGCGGTGGATTCGTTTTTTACGCGCGTCCGAAGACGAATTTTGGGATTTGGTCCGGGGTCGCCGGCGACAATTAAAAACGTGCGCCAACGAGGGACCTTAACGCGTACGATTGTTTTAGTAACGCAGTTTCTTTTCTATTATCAAGCACTTAACGGCGAAACATTCCTTTTCTACATGCTATCATTTTATAGCTCTCTTTTTTCCATCTTTCCCCGCTCGCGCGTGCAATACACGTAGACGCGCGTCGCTATATACACGTTTTATAGGTGTACGCGTATAGCGAAGCACGGAGCGGCGGTGCTCTCTCCGCAATATACGTATCCTCGTTTGACTTTGGGGTAGTTTTACCCTCACGGCCGGGCAACGGGTTGATTGCACTGCCGGCCCCACGTTTTGCAGCTCTCTCTCTCTCTCTCTCTCTCTCCTCTCTTTTTCTCACCCGATCTCCCTCTCTCCGCTCCTTCCTGTTTTACCCTCTGGTCCCAGTACAGTTCTCTCTCTCTCTCTCCCCCTCTCCTCGCGATCTCTTCCACCATCGCCGTCTCACCTCTTTTTCCTCCTCTCTCGTCGTCCTTTCACTCCCTCTATTTCACTCGTCTCTCTCTCTCTCTTTCTCTCTCTCTCTCGTTCTCCCTGTTTCTCTCTTTCACCTCTACCCTTCTCGTTCTCACCGACGAAATGACAAGGGGGTGAAACGAACCGAGGTCTCCATGGCAACGCCCCGTGCGCGCGTGTAAACGTGTCTCTTCGTCTCTCTCCCTCGCGTTCCGTGTCTATTTTCCCCACCGAACTACCCTCGTCACTCTCTCTCTCTCTCTCTCCCCCCCTCTCTCTCTCTCTCCTCGCCGCGAGACTCCCACTCTGGCCGTCTCTCTGTCCCCCTCCGTCACCTACGACGACGCACACGTATCGCCGTATACGACGTAACACACACGTGTACACGCGTGTATAGTTCTGTCTCCGTCGGTTGAACGCGGTTTCGCACGTACAGGCTCGTTCACACACGAGCGACGAGCGGCCGTACCGTGTGCGATATTGAGGCTTCTCGAGGAGGACGAATAACGGGCGCTCTCGAAACGAGGATTCCGCGCGACGAGCGAAATCGTCGCCGGTGCCGCATGCAAAATTGCAGAAAATGACGGAACGACGTTAATGGATTCAACTGCGATCAACGCAGCACGACAAGATCGCCGGAGACTTCCGCCCGTGCTCCTTTTTTTAGTTTTCGACGACGTCGCTGGGCGTGGCAGTACACGATTTCGGGACTCTGCCTCGATCCGTCGAGCCCGATCTCCGACGTTCGACGATTCCGTCGCGAGCGCACGGAATACTTCGGGGAACTATGGTTTTTGAATAGCGCGGTAGAATTTCCCGTTGTATAGATTTTCCGTTGTGAAGCACACGGTCGGGTTTTCAGAGAAGTTCAGAGCCGGTCGAGGGGCGGGAGGAAGAGACCTGAAAAACGCACCTTTCTGAAACCGTCGGTGCGAGAGAGGCGAAGGGCGAGAGATCGTCGCGCGAGAAGAAACGGCGGCGGAGGCGAAAGAGCGGCGAGGAGGAGCGCGGCGTGTGTTCGTGTAACGCGTTGCGTAGGCGTGTTTCGCAAAAGTTTCCGTGGGGTAAAACCGGCACGAACCTCTTTACAGAACTCTTCCCGGAAAGTTGCTAATTCCCGCTTCAATTTATTTTATAATAGAACGTTAATAACCACGCGTCTTTTCATCAACATTGAATGCGACGAACAACGCGGATCCGTGTCGCTTTTCAACCCCTAAATTACGTTATCTTTACCTCTGGACCGACGTTTATTCTATACGCGATACGCGAAGACTTCGAATAACGTTTATAGCAGGTGGAAACATCTCGATCATTAACTCGTTCACGACGAGAGAGACGAGGTGTATACTGTTTCGCACAGAAACAGTAAGGGATTTATTCAATGGAATATCATAGTTCGAGAAATGATTTTCGGGCCGAGAGAAACCGATGTTACCGCGACGTGTTTAGGCTAATTATTACCGGTGAGCGTAAGGATGATACCGGTAATTAGAGGGGCCATCTCTAGCCACGGCGAATCCAAGAGCAAGCACCATTAAGCAAATAACCGCGAGGCTACCTGCTATCCGTTACTCTCGCTACTCTCCGTTCTACGTCCCTCTCTCTACGTCGTTTATACTATTGCTTTTCCTTAAACACAACGGCCCGTCTAGGCTCGCGGATACAACAGGACATTCGTACCGGTCACTAGTTTTAAGAAATGCGACGACGATCGGCGAACAGATTGATCCGATGGCGACCTGTTCGTCTTCGACGGACCTCGCCGGGGCGGATCGTCGAAAGTTTCTGGATACGGAAGATCGGAACTTGCAACGTTTCGAGGTGACCGAGTCGGGTTCGAGCGTGATTCGCGGCGAGTCGGAACTTCGAAAATGGCCTTAGAACGCGTATCCTTGCGTGGCCAAGGGGAACCAGAAAGGGACAGGGCTAGAAAGTATGGTAGAGGACGTAGAGAAAATGAGAGAAGGAGGAGAGCCCGATCTCCGCGAGGAAGACGAAGGTATCGGTTACGTCCGTGTGAAACAGGTTTGGAAGGATGTGACGCGTCCACGCGTGCATGCATACTACTTCGTATTTCGAAGATTCCTCGACCAACAGCCGAGGAATCGGTCCCGGACAAAAGTATTCCCGTTTAATTGGCGCGTAACGGGGACTGCGACAGCGACAGGGAAATTTTGAAAAATATTCTGATCGAACCGGAGACGGCGCGAACAAGATCGACTCTCGCAGGCGCCAGCGTTACACTTGCTCAAATAATTTCTTATCGCGGAACCGTGTATCGCGTTCGTTTCGAAGAACTCGAATCGTAAAACGTACGATAGGAGCGCAACCGGGTCGCGGAAGATAGGGAATAAATTAGCGCGTCGACCCGGCCGACCCGATGAAAATTGAAATCCGCGGAATTAAGTGTTTACGGTGACGAGACGCGTTCATTGTCCGATGACCGGAGGGTCTCAAAAGGCCGGCACCCGTTGTTCTAAATCCTCGGTCGAAAAATTCTTAAACACAATAACGGGCGGGGGCGAAGGGGGGGGGGTATATTAGCATCTCGGGGCGACCTTCCTATCAGATTATCTCGTCGTCTGAAAAGAGACTGAAATTCGTTGAAGCGTCGGTAATGGCATAAACTGTATACTTCATGTTCAGCGACTTCTCTCGCGCGATATATCCAGCTCATTCTGAAATACAGCTGTGTATGACCGACTAGATACGTATATATACGTCCATACATCCCAGCGGGTATGTACGCGCGGGGGTTACATAGGCCGCGCGCACACCACCGGCCCCCGGCACATAGAACGGGTTATGTACCGGCCATGTGCACACCTACGTACACGGGGCTCTACATATATGGCACGTAGCAATAGTTGGGTACGGCGTATATAAGAGGTCGGGGGCGTGGTGGTACGAGGGATGAAACGATGGGGGTAGTAGAACGGGAGTCTGGGTGGGTTTGAACGAGGGGGGGGAGAAGGGGGTGTAGAGGGTCGTGACGGATAAGGAGGAAGTAGGAGAGCGGCAGGGGTGGTCGGGGGGTTCCGAGCGGATCGGGGATGGCGCCCGTTCGATAGCGAGGGCGCACGTGGCCGTGTTTCTCGCAGCCGCCGTCGCGACGCCAACGTCCTATTAACCCTCCGCCCGTCCACCCACGCGATCCACCACCACCGCTCCGCTCCCGTCCACCACCACCATCGCCAATTTCCACCCCCCGATTCGCGCAGGCGTCTAACTTACTTAAAGGACGCCGGCTCTCTCTCTCTCTCTCTCTCGCTCTCTCTGGTCGGGGGGTGGTTCGATGGTGGGGAGGTTTTTTCGGGCGAGATCGGCGAAAATAACGGTGAACAATTTCGGGAGGAGTTCCATCCGACGGTGGAGAGAGAGAATGTCTGGTCATTTTCAAGGTGGATGAACGTATTTTGATGATTTTATATTCCGAGGCAGCAATTTTTCGTGCGGAATCGGTAACGCGCGCGGACGATCGAAGAGAAGAGGGCACGTCGCGGCGTTTAATTGGCGGGTTGTTTCGCGGTATGGAATAAAATTGGGAAGCGGCGCGACTCCCGTCGAACGCGACGAGATGAATCGCGTCGCCGGTGAAGGGAACCCCGCCGCGGATTACGCAATTTTATTGCATTTTCTTCCCGCGTGACGTATCTCGCGGAAAAAAGAGACGCGAATTACGTAAAGTAGTGCGTTACGAATTTTTCGACGAGAGACCGTCGTCGACCGACCCACAGAGTCGCCTTCCGTCGTAAATTCGAATCGTATAATCGTACGCGCTCTCTACCAGTCAACAGCAGGTGCGTAAATTCCCTGTCTGTGTATGCCTTTCGTCGAAAATCTTAAAGCGCTCGCATCGTTTAAATCCCCTTCTCGTCGTTCGCGTTACTTCGAAAAAAGACCATGCCCACGTGAAGTCGAGGATCGATGCCGACTACGGCCGGATTGCTCGCACTGTCCGCGACGAGATCCGTACGTCGAAAACCAGCGGGATCAGTGCCGCAGCATTAAAATGACAATATATAATAAAGAGAAAATATGATTAAAGCGATTCTGCCTAATTCCGTCGCCTCGGAGCCGGTGCGAAGAGCGCGGATCCTGCATATCCCGTACACGCGTACGACCTGCGTCGAGCGCCCTTTCGAAAACGACACTGACAGGGCAGCGGNCGATCGAAGAGAAGAGGGCACGTCGCGGCGTTTAATTGGCGGGTTGTTTCGCGGTATGGAATAAAATTGGGAAGCGGCGCGACTCCCGTCGAACGCGACGAGATGAATCGCGTCGCCGGTGAAGGGAACCCCGCCGCGGATTACGCAATTTTATTGCATTTTCTTCCCGCGTGACGTATCTCGCGGAAAAAAGAGACGCGAATTACGTAAAGTAGTGCGTTACGAATTTTTCGACGAGAGACCGTCGTCGACCGACCCACAGAGTCGCCTTCCGTCGTAAATTCGAATCGTATAATCGTACGCGCTCTCTACCAGTCAACAGCAGGTGCGTAAATTCCCTGTCTGTGTATGCCTTTCGTCGAAAATCTTAAAGCGCTCGCATCGTTTAAATCCCCTTCTCGTCGTTCGCGTTACTTCGAAAAAAGACCATGCCCACGTGAAGTCGAGGATCGATGCCGACTACGGCCGGATTGCTCGCACTGTCCGCGACGAGATCCGTACGTCGAAAACCAGCGGGATCAGTGCCGCAGCATTAAAATGACAATATATAATAAAGAGAAAATATGATTAAAGCGATTCTGCCTAATTCCGTCGCCTCGGAGCCGGTGCGAAGAGCGCGGATCCTGCATATCCCGTACACGCGTACGACCTGCGTCGAGCGCCCTTTCGAAAACGACACTGACAGGGCAGCGGCGTCGGCGACGTCGACGACGAGGTGGAAAGCCTGACGATTGCGTAACCCCCTGAACTCGCGCACACAGCTGAAAGTGCTCGCGATACGGTCTCCCACCAGAGCGGACTTGCTCGTCGCAAACTTGCTGGACGCGTAGCGTAGCCTCGTTACGCGATAAGGCGTTCCTCGTGTGGGTGAAACGAGGAGCACCAATATACGCGATTACGTTTTCTGTCTCGGCAGAAGCTGCGCGAGGCGAGGATTCGCGATATACGACCCGACGGAACGTTCCACGATTCGGTTCTCAAAAATATCGCCGCTCCCGACGTCGATCGCTCGAACCGATTGAATCGTCGTCGGATCTGCCGACCGATTTCGTTCCTCGAAATTTGTTTATCGCGGAAAATTCTAGTATACCGAGAGACGAACAGGGGAGAGCAGTCGAAGCGTGCATGCGAGAGAGAAAAAGGGAGCACACGAGCGCGTGAGTCGTGCGTCGAGAAGAATTCTTGCGCAAGCATCCGGGTATTTACGCGTGAGACAAGAGCTCGCGCGGGTGTCCGTGTTCGTGATCGTACACGCACGCGAGCTCGTGTGGGTGGATAGCGCGCCGTAACGTGCTGCTACCTGCGAGCCAGTCCGTCAACCATCCACATGTGCCCGACGGCCTCTCGTACTCCAAAATTTGAGTCCAACGCGAACGGGGTTTCGCACGTTCTGTCTAATGATAGACGAGCGGCTTCTTCGTATTTCGATCGTTGAAATAGAATATAGATCGAACCGCGATCTCTTTGCTTCTGTTTCTGAGAACGAAGCGTAGAAGAATTTTCGGTTTTCGACTAGGAATCGATAGGACGAAACTATCGGCAGGGAATGTAACTTGTAATTTGGATCTAAAATTGATAAACAGATTGAACGGTCTGTAAAGACAAGAGGGAAAAGCGGTGCTCGTTAGCGGAAAGTGCGGAGAGAGCTCCGAAGAGGAGCTGGGTTGCTACCGGCACGACGGCCACCGTTGGAATGCATTTATTGCTGAATGGAGAGTTCCTATCTCCTCGCAGTCTCTTTTTCCCGTCTCCGTTGCACCCACGCGGCCACCTCAAATTTACATATGATAAACAGGCGGACCCGAGGCTCTCTCTCTCTCTCTCTCTTCGTCCCTCGGTCGCTTATCCCCGCTACTTTACCGTTTCGCGTAGAGAGAAAGACAGACGACGGAGTGCACACAGCGTGCGCGTATCTCCAAAGGGAGTACTCGTTCCTGTTCGTAACATGCACTTGGCAAGAGGGCGGTGCCACCTGTGTGTAGGCGCGTGAATTTACAGTTGGCCAGAACCCGAACGGGGGAAGAAGCCGAGGGGTGAGCAGGGGGAGGCCGGGGATAACCCGGAACCACGTGGCGATTTATTTGTCACGCGAAACCGTCCGCCGTCGGATCGACCCCCCGAGCGCCTCCGCGCGCGGCGTCTTCCCTCCGCGTGGCGTCGATCAAAAAATATGCAAAACGTTACACCGGTTTGCGGCAGAATCGCACTTGCGTCGATCTACGAGTAATTCTCGGCGAAACGATCGGCCGGTCGAGTCGAAACGCGATTCGCGTCGTTCTGACGCGAGGGACAACGAGCAGAAACGTTTTACTAGGTTTGCTTGGTCGCGAAGAGACGACTGACTTAATAACAATCGTCGAACGGGCGAACGATTTATTCGGGAAAGTGGGCGAGAGAGCGCTCGGTTCTATCTCGAATCCAGTTGCCTCCGGTTCGCAGCGTGGGTACACAAACGTGTCCGACGGTGCGGCGTCACGGGAGGCGACTGACTGTCTAAGATCGTATACCATTCGATTGAACTGAATCGCGGAATCAAACGCAAACGGGGGGGTGGAACGACAGAGGGGATGGAGAGGGCACCGAGGCACGACGAAAGCGAGACGGAGACACGAACAGATAGATAGAGAGACGTGCAGAGCGGAGAGAGAGAGAGAGAGAGAGAATCGTGGAGGCACGTGCTACCGAAAGGAGTGGTGGGAATGTAAGTTATGCGCAGCACGTGATCTTCGGAGATCCGTCCGAGTATTTCTTCGCTGGGGGGACGACGTTCGTACATCCCCTGCACGTCTTCTTCCCCGTGTGTACGTATACGGAGGTCCGCGGGAAAGGGACGAGAGAAGACGCACGCGAGTTTTGCGAGACGCGCGCGTCCCACCGAAACGACGTACGACGCACACCTGTATCGATGGTACGCGGGTATATTTTGCGCGTACGCGAGTGGAAAAACGCGGATCGGACTCGACGGGAAGGTAATCTTTGTAAAAGACCGGGAACGCTTGCGGATCTATACTATATCGGCGGCGACGGTGCAACGACCCGTTCGAAAGTCGATCACGAAACGGTGTACAAGTTCATTGAGAGCACATGTGACTGTTCGTTCTTTAAAATACGACGGCCACGTGGTTGGGGCTCCCCGTCTCTCTCGGCCGCGTTCCTTTCCATCGCTCTTTCACCTCCGGCGGCGTTTCCCTCACCCCCACGGATTTCCACGTCCGGCTTTTTGCCGATAGGGAAGGTAAACAGCCGTGGAGAGTGTCACCTGTTATTGCTCGTACGCAAATAGGCTTCATTCACGGTCAACCTCCATACACGCTCGCGTGCCCATTGTGTACCCGGAGTTGAAGCGGCGCTAGCCGTGTACCTACACATCTCCAAAGTTTCCCTACCGACACGTACTACGGTCTTCCTACCGTCGTCGTTCCGTCGTCCGTGTATTCCCAGGTTCAAGTGCTCAGCCAAGTTCAACGCGTATACCAACTTTCCTTCTTTATGCCCGAGACTCGCAAGTCGCACCGTTTTAACCGCGTCGTTCCGCGTCCTCGTCGACGCCCTCGACCCTCGCGAATCGTCCACCGGTGAAAACCGAACTGCACGAGATCTAATTACCTCCCGTGCGAACCTACTCGTTCCTCGGGAATTCTGAATCGCCGACCGAACCACCCCGAGGAGTTCTGCAAAACCGGTACGAGCCCGTTGAAAACGCGACGCATGTCTACGTTAAAAATTTGCACTACGGGAAACGGAAGGGAGAGGTGAAAAACGACTGGACGAGGAGGACGCAAAACGTATCGGTGGCCGCAGAGAAGAATGCGGAGCGGGGCGAGAGGCGAGACCAAGTGCACAGCGATTTCGTGCTCGAAAGGGATGGATGACAGGAGGAGGGTTGCGACGGGAGGAAGCGCGGAGGGTGAAGAGGACGACGACGTCACACACAATGCATCGACGCACACTCCGACGATTCCCTGGCATGCACGCCGCTACGTTGCATCGTATTTCTCTCTCTCTCTCT
>SMSR01015940.1:152255-164241 GCA_019453355.1 Ceratina japonica | reverse complement strand
CATGCGCTCGGCCGTTTCCGTCGGGACTCGGCCCACCTGCACTCTAGCACGACGGCACGGCACCCAGTGCCGTGTCAATCCGGCTGCGGAGCCACTGCCGCGCGGCCCAGCCCCGAACGCCGGAACCGTTCGCCCCGAACCTCGACTGCTCGTCGACAGAAAAAAATACGGACAACGATTCGTCTCGTGAATCGCGATCGTACAAACGAGACCGAGACGAGATCGGCGAGCTTCTTCGACGCGATGCTCGCGAACGAAACCGGAGTTTACTCTCGCCAGTCGTTATATAACGTTCACGTTACGTACAAGGATTTGCGTTACATTATTCGCGTATAGCGATCGCGGGCGAGTTCGTATAGTTTATAATTCTTTTCGAAATACAGCCCTTCGGATCGGCCGATCGTCTTCCGGCTCGGAAAATTCGTAGCGACGAGAGCTCGTCGTGGCTCGCGATGGAAAAAGGTGGCTCGAAAATGTATTTTTACACGCGTCCGTCCGTCTGCGCGCCATCGAACGAACGCGCGTACACACGTATTTTGTTTCGCGGGAAATCAGTATGAATTTCAACGGGATCGTGCCGACGTTTCGGGCTCGGATTCTCTTTTCTTGTGGCGCGCGACGATGCGAGTCCATTAGACCGTTAGCCAAATTGTTTCGATGCCGCGATCTATGAGGGGGGAATGCGCGGGTGGGAAATTAAAATAGTTGTGCGTCTCGATGATTTACTAGCGGCCGGTCCGGCTGGGTTTCGATAAATTATTTTTAAAACCCATTGTACGTCGAAAAGCGAACGGCATATTGTCGGGGCCCGAACGGTGGTGGATTTCGTACGAGCGGAAGGGCGCGTTCTATTCACGCCACGTAAATTAATTGTATAATTGATATTGAATATCCTCGGATTGTTTATGCCATTCAGGTCTCGCTCGTAGAAAGGAAATTCATTGTTTAAATGTAAGATTCCGATGTGTAATCAATGTCTTTATGCGAACTGATTTACACACCGGTTCGCGCGTTAAAACAAAAACCGCGGAAAGATCTATGGCCATCGGCGCTCGATCGTCTGCTCGTTTCATACGCATATAGCTACCGATATATTACTAGTGTATCTCGGGTCAAAACAAAAATATTGAAACGTTTAATTATTTGCATTTCTCCGATTAATGCATTATTACGTTTTCTGTATTGGGTTTCTGATTATGATAAATCGTGTTTGCGCTGCGGAGGTGAAAAATTCTGCTCGCCGCGAGAAAGTGTATACTGTATACGATAGTCTGGTCTGGCTCGATGAAAGTTACGGGAGAACGGATCGGAGGCCCACGATGAACAATTTCAAAACGAACCAGAACTCAAAAGTTCCTTCGCGTCGAGACACAGCGGCGGTGGGCGTCGATCTTTCGAAAGAATACGCGCACAGAACCACATTAATCGAGGAATCGAACGATAAAAAGAGACTTGCTACGTATATTTGTGAATTAAACGCCGGTACCAAGGATAGTAAAGTATAAACGATATTTCAGGAGGTTCGATACACGATTTCGAATTCGAGGCTGTGAAACGGGGAACTCGTAGAGGACGGCAGCGGCCGGGCCCCCGAGTATATACGAGGGAGTCTGCCATGCCGTTAGCTGCGAACCCGCCACTGACTGTCAACGCGTATCCGGCGAGCAGCGTAAGATCGGCCTCGGAGCGAAGCGGCAGACAACGAACGAACGAACGAACGAGCGCGCGGATACCAGCCGCGCGCCACTTTCCATATGGCCAGCAGCCGAAGAAAATTCATCGGGAACATTTTTATTCGGTATCGGGTGAACGGGCCGCGTCACCGGGACGCTTCGATCGGGAAACGACGCCGGCGAAATCGACGGATCGATCGTCGATCGTCGGCGTCGAGCGGCCCGCCGGATTTCCCGTATTTTGCGCGACATTCCGCGGCCAAGCCCGAGGGGAGAGCGCGCGCTCGAGGTCTCCGAGAGAGGAGCGTGGCACCGCGCGTCGCCGTATCGCGCGGCGCCGACGACGGCCACGAGCGCCGGGTTCTAAGTCGTTTTCTCTCGCGCGAACGCGCGGTGAAAATTTCTTCGTCGACGAGGTACCGAACTCCTCTCGTCGTCGAGCCCCCGTGCACGGGCCCACGACGTCGCGCGACAGAGAGAGAGAGAGAGAGAGAGAGAGAGAGAGAGGACTCGTTCTCCTCTTGCCAGCAGCGTGAAAGTCCGTGCCCATGGCCGGCGCGTCGACCGGTGAACGCCGAGCCGGATTTTCGTACCGAGAGATCGAAAAACTTGGAGAAATTCGTGACGACCGCCTCCGAGGCCGGTCGGTCAGGCAGAGATCGTCGCTTTCGGAGAGATCGAACCGCGGACCGTGACGAGCTCCGAGAGACCCGAGAGGCTATACTCGCCAACGCGTTTCATCTGCTACCGGGAACCGGAGAACGTGATCCGTTCGCGTCGTTATTGTCGAATGTTTAACTTCGTCGACGAGGGAAAAATCCGAGGGTTTACGACCGGTCCGCGCGACGGTCGAATCGTGGACGACGAGAGTGTCCTTGCTCTCTGGACGAGGCCGACCGAGTCTTATTCGTTATCAATCGCTTTGCCTAGCTATCTGAGTGCTCGACGTACACCGCGAAGCCCGTCGACGACTCTGCCTATTCCTATTTTACGACACTTGGACGACGACGGATAGATCTTCTAAAAACTATTCCGTTTTGTCCGGCTACGACCGATTCTCCGTCGTAACACTCGCCTCTCCCACTGATTGAAACAGTATTCGTTTCTCTGTAAACTTTCTATGAGAATGGTCGCGTCGTAACTGTACGAAAAATATACTGGGAATTCAGTTTTCGGGATGAATCGACCAGGTTCTCCGGGGCAAGGGAGTCGACTTTCGTTTGATATGATTATTGAACTTTCTCATCTAGTAGAATGGGAACTGCGCGGACCGCCGGCTTGTAGTATAGTGGATACTAACCGCGGTGGGGACGAGGAAACGTCGGGGAACTCGCGGGCCATTTTACGATCGTCTTCGAAAGCTGCGACTCTTGTACACTTCCGGCCTCGATTCTAGAAGCACCTCAAGGCGGTTTTCTTTTCGCGGAAGCGGGACGATAATTCAGCAACCGCTGAAAATACGCCGCGCGTTGGATGCACAACGCTGCATCCGTGCTTTCTCTATTATTCGCGTACCAACGTCGTCGTTCCGTACGACATAGTCGGGATCGTATTATCGAAAACTGGGAAACAGTTTTTACTTCTCGCGAGTACGACGACTCCTTCGAACGTTTTTGATCTATACGCTGTTTGTGCGATGCGTTGGACGCGTCAGAGGATACGGAAACCCTTAGAAATTCAGGAAGCATGGCTTCTCGGGCAAAGAGCAACGAGTGGTTTCGCGCGGCCACAATTAAAATCGCGGGTATTTATTGGTCTTGCTTACCGGTTCCGTTCGTCTTCGATCGACCTGGCCGGGACCGTCGCTCGTTATCTATCTGTCGACGAAACCTTCGAATTCGGGATCCAATAGCGGAGTCCTGGGAGCAGCTGGGAGTCCCTGCCGCGGCCGAATTAAAAGCACCTGTTAACACACGTTCGGTATAACAGTGACGCATCCGTACGACATCGACAGGTGCTGGAAGTTAATCAATTGATTTTAGAATTCGCTCGTGCGACGCGCTCACGACTTCCCTCTGTTCTCCGCGACTCGCCGTCAAGTTCAAGGACCGAGTTTCATAGATCGAAAGTGCGAGACGATCGAATTCGGAAGATTCGCAAAAATTTTGAAACGCGGTAAAGTGCGTATCGTGAATCGGGTCACAGGCGTCGAAGAAGAACGCCGCGAAGATTTTTGATCGGCGCGTGCTCGTAATCAGTGATGTCATCGATAGATAAGAAATCGAAAGGAAGACGATTAAAAAAATTTGTCGTCGCGCGCGACGCCCAAAATTTCCTGCATATGCACGAGACTCCGTTGTCGTGTAAATTGTAAATTGCGTGTACGCGATCGAAGAAATCGTAACGAGATAACAGGGCCATTTGACTAGCACCGCGCTCTCGAGTCATTAATGATTTAATATTATCGCACTATAAACGAGAACGATAAATCGTATGCGCCGGTCTTAAGGTGGAGGTAAGGAGGAGAAAAATGTGAGCGGCTACGTTCAAAAGAAGCGGTCACGCTAATAGCGACGATCGGATCCTCATTATGAATTCCGGTCTTGGGCGTCGAGAGAGATCGGCAACGAGAGATCTCTTTCCCTCCCTCGGGACTCCCCGTCCGTTTTACGAGCGACTGAGTCAAATTCGGACGCGAATCGTTTCCGATCGGCCCATTAACAATCCTCGCGTTTCATACGTTCGTACGTTCGAAAGTTTTCACGGGATAACTCTCATAGATATCGTAAACAAAAATGTAGCGCTCGGCGAACGAACCGTAAAAAGTGAAGTCGAAAATTTGTCGCCTTGACAGGTCCGATTTCAGATATTCTCCATCGAAATAGAAACAAACACGAGCCTCGGTCGAGTCGTCAACCGAGTTAGATTTATGCAGATCGATTCGCGGTCTCCCGTCATTAGTCACCGTGACAAATGAAAAGTAAAAAAGGATACGTGTCATTGAACGTGAACCGACACCGGTTTCTCTGCGTAATCATATGAGCGTATTAATTCTTTACGATCGTCGTAATACGAGTTCGTTCGTTCGTTCGCTCGCTGGTTCATTCATTCATTCGTTTTGACAAAGTAAACGATACTTTATTATTCATTAATTGGTCATTGTCACGGACGCGCGGGCCGCACAGGGTCACCGGCTCGCGGCGATTAATTAATTCTTAACGGTTATCCGTTGATCGGCGTGCGAGCGATCGTTCGGGGTGGAAGAGGAACGTCGCCGATAAAAGAGCGCGGGTCTTATCAGTGGAAGGACGATAAGGGAATCTTTATCGGTGATAAGATTGTTTTTGAGTCACCGAGTAGTCTTTCGAAGCGTCGATGTAAAATTTTATGAAATCGATTGACGAAATTACGAAGAAAGAACTTGGCCGGATACGATCGACGAGCGGATTACGACAATCGCGAACGCAAATTAGAATGCGACTCTTGTAGAGATTCGGGAGAGTAAAAAAATTGGAACGCGAGACGGATCGGATTCGGGAAAACGTAACTCGAAATTAATTGTCGGGTCGACGGAAGGAGGAGAATTGTAACCCCATAAAACAGAGCCGCGCCTCTTCCTTCACCGGGTTTTCCCTCCTTCTCCTCCCCCGGCTTCCACCTCGTTCCTCTTTCCGCCTCTTTAACCCTGACCTCCCGTAAAATACACAGAGAAAAAGACTTTTCCAACGTGTACGCACGAGCGAGCTCTGGCCGAACTCATGAATGGACCCGAGGCTCTATTTACGAGCGCGCGACCTGCTGCTTTTATCGTCGCGCGGTCGTCTCCGAGCCACTCTTTTGCCGGGCTCTCGCCGCTTTCCGAGCTGCTTTTATAACAGATGCGACACTGCCAAACGTCCGATGATTCATACTCGCCGGTTTCTCGTATCGAAACGCGTTTCTTTAATTATTACCGGACGACGCTCGTCCAGTGCGAATCTCAAAAACGAGATCAGGATCGCGCACGAACGAATTATTGTCATACTTCGGCGTCTGTCCTCGTCGCGACACCTGTATACCTCGCGGAGCGACGTCGCGGGGAAGGCAGTTGAAAACGTGTATTAAATTTCCGTTTAACCTTCGAGTCGCAGCGGGGAACTTGGATTTATTCAACGAAGTTACCAGTCGCAGCCACCGCTGTTGTACTTTCTAGTCGAGTGGTCTGCTAACGTACAACCAGAAACCGCATCCACCTCTCTACGTACCTACGTGTACACCACATTTTCCGCGTAAATCGTCGCGGAACTAGGCTAAGGGAAAACGCTTAGACGAGCCGTCGTCGTCCACGAAATTCGATTTCTATCCAGTTTCCCCTTTGAAGATCCCCGGGAACACGTGGACGGCGTCGCGGGATTCCCGCGTCTCTCGTTCCCGTTGTTCGTTCAATATCTGCCCGCGTGCCATTTCTGCTCTCGGGCGCGAAACTCGAATTCCGCGCGAGGATATACACGGGGAAAAAATGGAGAAAAACGTCGTCCGGAAGAAGTCTCGTTCTCGCCGGGGCCAGGTATTCAGAATCTTGCGGAATACCGTCACGTCCCGGTTATAATTCAATCCGGGGGGCGCGTGTTTTTCAGCCGCGTCACGGCAACGATCCGACGTCGTGACCTACGTCAAATTTCACGGCTTCCCGCGAACAGCCGGAGATCGTTCGCGCGGGATCGTTGCACAACCGTGAACGATACGTTGCGCGATCGTATTTCCCAGAATCCGGACTGCCCGATGAACTCCTCGGCTTCGACGGACGTTCGCAATTTTCTACGCAAAAACACGTTCGCGGAACCGCGTACGCGCGTCCGTCGACTCGATATTCTCGCGGTTTATGCGAAGCGCGAATTTTAATTGCGGCATAAAAGTCGGCGTGAATCTCGAGAGGAATTAAAACGTTTAAATAGCGGGCTGGTTTCGCGAAATTTTTCTTCGAAGAAGGCGGGGTATGCGAAAAAACGGATTGCCGGCACGCGCGCGATTCGCAGCGGCGGCGGAGACGCGGGATCATCGGTCGTCCCCGACCTACGACAAATTCACCGGCACCCGGCGCCTCTTCTCGCTATCAGTCCGGATCATTAATATATTCCGACGGAACAATGATTCACGACGCGTGCCCACGCGGCGCGTACACACGGACGAGGCTCGCGTGGTGGGGAGTCCGGTAACAGGAACCGAAGTGTCGTAAAACTAATCTCCCAGATACAAATTACGTAATCCTCCACGCTTCCCCTACTCTGCCGTTACTTCAATAAATATCGCCGCAGACGCATGAATGCGCGTTCGTTCGACACGTTTCTATTCACCTTTTTCCACCGTCGAAGGTGCATACGCAACGCGCGACCACCGATACCGTCGTATCGAGACGCGTCGCTGTATTTTCTATACGAGATGAAATCGTGTCGTCGAGGAAGAACGCACTTTTTGGCAAGGTCTCTACCGGGGAACATTGCAACTGGATCTGCGGTTCCGCAGGTACCACCGTCGCCGATTAATCGGAACGCATTAACACCTTCCTTAAACGGCGATTACCAAATCCGCGGGACAATGGCCCGTCTTATTTATTGCCGGGCGATCGATTCGCTGTAGAGGGAACACGCGTGGATACGTGCGTATACACGCGGAGAGAGGCACGCACGGCGTACCGGTGGTACAAAATGTCCCGTTGCCTTATAAGTACTCGATACGAATCGCCTAATCTCTCGTGGCTTCTCCGTCTGGTCGTTTCTCATTCCCCTACCGTCGGATCTTCTTCTTCCCTCGGCCGGACCATTCTCGCACAGTACAAAACGGTTTCCACGCGTTTCCTCCGTCTCTATCTACCGGCGGTCGTCCTCCTCCTCGTCGTCCTCCTCCTGCCGACGCTTCCGCGGCGGCACGTTTGTGCGCGACCTGCCCCAACGTCTCGTACTCCCTTTCCCTCCGCCGCGACGGCGGCGTTCACCGTTCACCTTTCTTTCTCTACCGGGCGGCGTGTCGCACGCCTCCGTGCATTATAAATATCTCCAAATATCTCGCGTTCCTTATTCAATCGGCGACGGAGACGGGGAACGCGCGACGGAGCCCGACAGCATCCGGTGGACTGTTATTCGGTCGATGCCTTCCACGCATACATGCCCGGCGAACCGTACGCGCGCACACGCGGTTCAAGCAGTGACAGAATTACTATTGATGCATGCGGGCCACGTGGCCGCTGCTTCCATCCTCCGCCGCCAGGACGTACCCAGTTTCTCTTTCGAGATTCGCAAGGTCAAACCGATCGACGAGCTCCGACGGATTTCCAACCAGATTTCGAGTACTCCGCGAGGGGAAGCGACGTTTTTAGGCTTTGCGTCGGTCAGAGTTGCCAGAAAAAAGGTTTTGCCGTCCCCTTCCGCCAGGAAATCGGCTCGATTCTCCTCTGGTATTCGCCCAGATCGAGCCGATTCCCGGTGGAAGGGTAGGGTAACGGTAGGACCTTTTTCTTGGCAACTCTGGCGAAGACTCGCGTCGACCGTCATAGAAATCGTCGTACGAACGATCGACGGACCCGCGACGAGTACCGATCGACGATACTCTTTTTTTAGCCGAGGCGGATCGTGATCAATGTATATTTGCAGCGAATTAACGCAGGTGGGATGCGAGTGGCGCAGTCACGCGCGCGTCTGACCACACACCGTACCGTTACTACTGTCGACGCTGCCTACTTGTTTACCCGTTTATCAGACCCGAAGCGATCGTATCGAGGGCCTCCTTCGGGTCGTTTAGCAGATCCATTAACGCGCGCCAGCGCGGTACCCCGACCAAACCCCCTTTATCGAACCCTAATTGTGCAATCACTTTCACCTACGCGGACGACTTCGTCGATCTCCGACTTGGCCCCTGTCACTTTTTTATCACCGTTACTCCAGTTCCTCTGGCCCGCATGAATTAACGCGTAAGGAGCCGCGTACGAATAAAGCGTCTATAAAAAGAGAAACATTTTCCGTGCGTACGATTTTCTCGTTTCGACGAGGAAAAACCGTGCACGAAATATTATTGCAAGTCCTGTTGGGAGTTCCCTGGCTGGATGACCACACAGGTAAATGGAATAAATTTAATATCATTAAATTCGTGCACAGTACGAAACGTAATTTCAGTGCTCTTTCCAGGAAATGTTGCGTTTTCGAATTCCGTATGACGATTTACCGCGTTCACCGTACCACGGAACCAGCTATAACGAACCGCCTAATCATCTAGCGATGCCTGTTATACTTATGGTCGAGATTTTTTACAATGTTGCGTGGGAACGGGGGGACCGTTACCCCGGATCGCGATCTCTGTTAATTGTTAACATCTGCGCGCTCCCGTTAAGCGAGACCGCGATCCCAAATGACACCAGTCCATTTTCTATCCAGATTTTTCATCGTTCGTCGGCTCTCCGGTAAAATCGTGCGACGATGGTCGATTTTTCGTTTCTCTCGTCGAAGTTAGGCCGGCAGTAGTTGGTCTTCCGGTGGAAGTTCGCCGCTCGGAGAACGCGACGTACGACGAATCGAACTCGGAGTTTTCGTTCATTCGTTCCCATCGCTATTTTCCTCGCTAAATAAAATCGACGTTTTTGACGTCGGACGATACTCGATTTTGTATTCGTGACGTCTGTAGCCAGTGGCTCAACCGGAGTCTCGGGTCGGAGAAGGCGCGACGGCGGCGGCCGCCCGTTCCCCGCTCTCCTCTTTTTTTCCGGCAGCGGTTGATTGACGGACGAGGACTCGAAAACGATCGACCGACAGAGTATCGATCGAACTTAAGAGCCCTCGATTGGCGTACCTGCCGACAGAGGGCATGTCGCGAAAATACAACCGCGTTATTCGCGGTCTTCGCGTTTTCACCTGACGAGTGAATCGATCAAATTCGCCCCCGCGTCGCCCGCCGCCCCCTTCCGACGCCCACGAGGCCGACCTCCTTCTCTTTCCGACGCTTCCAAGAGGACTTCGATCGCGCCGCGACGGCGACCTCAGCGCATTCGCGTGTTACCCACGAATAAAGAGAAATCTTTTCTTTACTTTTGTTTCGCATAAGTTCCGTTTATTATAATCGCGTGTACTCTCGTGCCGGCCGAGGGAACGCGAGCCGGAAAACCGTCGGACGTCGAAAGTCGACGAGTCGAAAATGTAATTCAATTTTATAATTATCCGGCGAACGACGCGACGAAAAGTCGTCGATTCGCCGCCGACTCTCGTTCAAAGGTCCGCTGATTAAACACATATTATATCACGAGTATATTTGCATGTATAGAACGTGAACCTGGCCCGGGCATACTTGATTCGCACTACTAGCCGGCTCAAGGCTGCCCGCTCGGTCGCATTCCAGCTTTTCCGCCGGCGTCACTTCTCTCCTATGCACCATGCGTTCTCCGCGCACACAACGACACGGTTGCATCTCGGCATGCAACCCGCGTCCTGTCCTCGCACACGTGCGATTCTCACATTTCCAATCGATTTACACCCTTTCACGATTCTCGCTTCCCTCAATGATTCCCGTAATTGTAATCATCGTACGACAGAGATTCGCGCCGTTTCGACGACGATCGTCCGCGTGACGAGGACGTCGTCGACTGTCGTCACGACAAGAATACGCATGTAATTACGACAAACTCGAAAGTATTGTCGGTGCCAAGATTTAGGCGGTAGACGCGTGCACACGCCCATGCACGATTATGCTCGGCCGAGATATATCCTCTGACGCGTGTCTTGGTGGATTAAATGGGAGGCGTGCGCGCGGGTGCGCACCCTCACCCTCCAATAATCGCGGATACACGCCGCGCACGTGGTATCCACGCTGTATTGCGTTATATTATATACCCGCATATATGCATATATCTACGAGCGTATGCTCGGCTGGATTACAGCGGCCGTGAGCGCGTGTTCGTGAGCGCGTGTGCGTGAGCGCGCGTAGGTGGGAACGGCGTCGTGTATACGCGGGCCCGTGCATATTCATGCCCTCTGCATCGGATCATGTCACGGTTAATGTGTTTCTTGCGGATTCTCGAAGAAGCCGATGCGACCCGTCTCCGAATTCGATCCTCCTCTTCGTCGTCTTCCTCTCGCGATTCCCCTCGCCGTCCCGTTACGTTTCATATTTTTACCGTCCGCAGTCACTTACCGATTCGTACGACAAAAACGATTCCCGGGTGTCTGTGAAATCTGTTGCCTGTCCGATCGGCGTCGAGCGACGTTCGCCCCGTCGTCTACGAATCGAGTGTGGCAACGCGACTTTATCTACGCGAGTCATTGATTCATTAATAAAACACTGTTTGCAGTGCGTATCTAATGGAAATAAACGTGAACAAGTTTATCGTAACGAATCTCAACGAGTTATCATTATAAACACGGTAATCTCGAGTTCCTTCAACTTGCACCCTCCCCCGCGCGACGCCAATAGCCGAACTATCAACAATCAAATGGTAACGCGAGCACCGCGAAGCCTAGCCGGAGCCAGAGCCGAGCGGTCTAACCGTGAGCAACAACAAACACACGTACACGCGGATGCAGGCCACTACATTATACAATTATGTACATCAGGAGGGGTGGCACGGCGTACGCTCTGAGCGGCCACGCGCGTGCATACACGCTCTGTGCTCCGGCGTACACGAGCCGGGTCTCGCGTAGTACGCGCGAAACGACGAGATAAAAGTCTGGCCACTCTCGGCCGCTCTCATCAACAGCTGTCGCTTCTACTTGTTGAATCTGCTTTTCCTCGCCCTCGTCCCACCCTCTTCCCGGACGGGGTATCAGCGCGAAACCGACCCCCTTCGACCCGCTGCCGCCTCCCCAACGCGACGGTTCAACCGGCCCGTTGTTTTGCTTTTCCTACGCCCACGCGTTCCCGTCCTTTTATTTTTTTCCTGGCCCGCGCGACCTGGCCCAGCGCTCTTCGAAACTGAAATTTCTTTTCGGTCTTAGGTGTCCGCGACGAAGCAGAGCGACGTTCCAACCGCTCGTCGGAGGACGTACGTCTTTCGCACAATTTCGTATAACAATTTTTGATAACGTGTTCTCGGACGACCGAGTCGTCGGTTCTGGGCGCGTCTCGTGGGACGTGTTCGTAGAGAACGTCTCATCTCGTCTGACACAAAGAGATATGTGTTCTACCGTGAATTTCTGGTCCGAAGTAGGGCAGCGTCCCGCGGTAGCGAAACGCATCCGACGTTTTCGTTAGATCGGACGAAAGTGGCTGGCGGTATTTCGAAGATCCTGGCGCAAGCGTGCGCCGCTCTCGACGCATGTGCATCGATTATGTACGCGTGAAAAATTGCTCACGCCGAGGCGCCGGCCCGCAGTCGCCCTTTTTTCGCCCGACGGACCGTTTTTCATGAATGACGAATT